>JAUELO010000149.1:163860-175326 GCA_032357855.1 Amphibolips quercusostensackenii
TAATGTAGGGCTCAAAATAAAAAAAATGGATCAATTCCACATCTTATTAACTTTAAAAAAATCATTGACTGTTAACTAGTCGGCGCTGCCCCTCCTTACCCTACTTTCATTTAATAATCATGTATTTTTTAATTGATAAACGCAGGCTGTTCATTAGACCGTAAAGTCGTAAAACGACCGGGAACTTTTTGTAATCAGAAAAAACTGGGGATTTTAGTTTTATTAGAAAAACGTATTCACTCACTCTAAATGTCATTTGGTATCATATGAAATAATATGAGATTGAACAAATTTGTTTAAAAATTTTTATTAAAATGCATATGCGATTTCAATGGGGAATTTTACCTTAAATTGGAAGAAATAATTGTATAATACAAAGCGTTTAAAATTAGAATTATTTTCAGCATTTCTTTTTTGATCCATCCGATTTTGATTTTGAATGTTTATGGTTCAAGTTTCATTGTTAGATCCTTCAAATTTAGAAAATTTATTTCTTTGGTTGAAAATTCAACTATAGTGTTAAAAATTTTCACTTTTTATTGCAAATCATTTTTCTTAACTTAAAATTTAATAATTCTATTTTTAGTTGCAAATTTAATTTTTTGGTTTCGAATTCCTATATCTTATTAAAAATTCTTCTTTTTGGTATCAAATTAATCTTTTTGCTTGAAAATTTATCTTTTTGGTTAAAAATTCGTGTCAACATCATCATATTGTTGAAAATAGTTTTTCTAACTGGAAATTTAACTAGTCCATTTTTGATTTAGATTTATCTTTTTTAATTAAACATTCAACTATTTGGTAAAAATTAATCTTTTTTGGTAGAAAATTAATTTTCTTGGTTAACAATTAAACTTTTTTTGGTTTAGATAAACGTTCAACAATTTGGTAAACATTCATCTTTTTTGATAGAAGATAAATTTTTTTAATCAAAAATTAATCTTCTTCGGTAGAAAATTAATCTCCTCGGTTAAAAGTCATGTTTTTGGTTGCAAATTCAATTATATGGTTAAACATTAAAACGATTTGAAGAAAATGTTACAGTTTTGTTCAAAAATAATTTTTTTGGTTGAAGATTCAACTGTTTTGTTGAAGATTGTCTTTTACGGTTAAAAAATTAACTACTTTGGTAGAAAATTCACTTATTTTGTTCATAATTAATTTTTGTTTAAAATTCATGTATTTTGTTGAAAATTGATTTTTTAACTGGAAATTTTAGTCTATATTTTATTGTAAATTTATATTTTTCAGTTTAGCACCCAACTATTTGGTAAAAATTCCTCTTTTTTGTCAAAAATTTGTCTTTTTGGTAGAAAAACAACTTCTTGGTAGAAAATTAATTTTTTTGCTGTCGGAAATCGTACTGTTTTTTTGAAAGTTGATCTACTTTGTCGAAATTTCATTTTTTGTTTGAAAATGTAACTATTTTGTTGAAAATTCTTTTTTTGGTTGAAAATCAATTTTTTAACCAAAAATTTAACTATACCTTTTTTCCTTCAATTTTTTTTTTAAATTGAAGATTTAACTATTTGATTTAAAATGTATGCATTTTAGTTAAAAGTTAATCAGTTTATTTAAAAAGTATACTTTTTGGGTGAAAAGTCTATTGCTTTTTGAAAATTCGACTTGTTTTTTGAATTTAGTTGTTTTTTATTTAAAACATTAAAATCTGTCGTGTTCGAAATATCAAACGATACATTTCTTGTTGAGAATTCATCTCTTTTGGTTAAAAATTAATTTACTTCGAAAAAATTTTAACAATTCAATTAAAAAGCCTTTTTTTTGGTTGAAAATTCATCATTTTAGTTGAAAGTTCTTCTGTTTGGTTGAAAATTAAAATATTTTGTTGAAAAATCGTAATTTTTTGGTTAAAAGTGTACTTTTTAACCGAAAATTTAATTATTCTAGTTGAAGATTTATAACTTTAGTTGAAAATTCATCCCTCTGGTTGCAAATTTAATTCAACTATTTGGTTGAAAATTTATCTTTTTTATTTAAAAATTCATGCATTTTGTTGAAAATTTATCTTTTTCTGTAGAGGTAATCTAGAATTTTTCGGAGTTTTTTCCCGTTCGATAAAAAAATAGCTCGTTTTAAACCTACAAAATTATTATATTTGAAATTGGAATATGCTACTGCGTGTAGGGAAAGTTTAATTTTTTTAATTACATAATTATTCATTATAATTAATATAATTTTTTAAAAGCTAAATGTAAAATGTTATTAATTAACTTTTATAATTGAAAATAAGTTTTTCGGTACAGATTTAACATAGAAATAATAATAAAATGTATTTGTATAATATTGAAGCGTGTGAATAAATTCTTTGTATATAAAAAAATACAAAATTAAAAAGAATATACCGTAACGCAAATATACCTATATTAGTTCAAAGTAATAATTATAGTGAGGGCGAAATGATCAATCTTGAAAAGAAATATATAATTATACTAAGTATCACGACTTAATTCTCAGTTATGATATTTAAAAAAAAGGAAAAAAATTCTTGACTATGAGAACGACTTTAAACGTATGAAAATTGTTTATTCAAGAAATTCTATTTTCTTCGGATTTTTTTATATTTTCGTGAATGGGTTTCCAGCGACCCAATTATATCCAATTTAAAAAAAAATCTCCAATGGCAGAAATCATTAAAAAAATTATTTCACATTATTCAAAAATATAATATTTATACTTAAAATATTATTTCTTTTCTGCATGTAAAAATAATTGTTTAATTTTTCCCCTTTTTTCGTTAACTTGCTCCATTTACCCTTTTTAGCTGCTTTTGCGCTGTTACCTGAGATTTTGTCAAATACTTTAAATTATAAATGATTTAGTTTTAAGGGGTTGAATTTGAAAATTTAAATAACCGAGAAAAACGTTTGAAACCCGGGAATGGCCACAATTTTTTTCGAAGTCTAGAGTAGCCAGTCTGGCAAATTTTAGCAACAGGTTATTGAAGAAATCTTTTAAGCGATGATTGAGTCCTCAAGTATTTAGATAATATATGAATTTCTGTGTTATATCAGTTATTTTTAATTAAAAAGTCGGTTTCTAAGATTGTGTAATAGGTCGCTATGCTCGGAAATTTAATATTATTTATCGCTCATACGACGAGAATAAATCGAGTTTAATTGCGTGAGTATGTGAGCATTGACGGAATTATTCAACGTTCACGTCATATTTCTTCTTGGGTGTTTATTACATCTGGTATGACAAAAAGCTATAACATTTAATAGAACCTATTAAATTTTGTATTTAGAACAAGAATTTCATGCTCCTTATTCAAGCGCCGAATCCCCAAGAGGCTGTTTGACATTAATAATTGACCTAGACTCTTAGATTAAAAAGGTTAACTTAAATTATAATTATAATTTAATTATCATCCGTATTTCTCAGGAAAAAGTTCTCGAACCTAGTACATTCCAATTTTTAATTGTGAAAAGTATCCTTTGCATAGTTTTGATTTCAGATTTCAATCTGTTCAAATAAAACTCATTAGCAAGTTGTAAAGCTTAATATATTTTTCGTGTCGTAAAATGAGGATGAACGATCATCTGAGAAACTGTTTTTCAAGTACTGAATAAATTTCCTGATGAGGAATCAGATTCGACAATAAAGATATCTTCGGCATTTGAAAATATAGAGTTTTTCTTCGAAAGAGTAGAATAATTACTTTCAAGAATTGATAGTTCATTGACGGTTGGAGTAGTAAATCCGGTATGGACGTCACGTATGCTATCGATACGTGCACTTTTTTCCGGTATCATCATCATTACCATCATCATCAGTACCACCATCATCAGTGCATGATCGTTCTGAACATTAGGTTCTAACGGGCATCATCTTTTTCTTTGTTTTGGAAACATATATATAGCAATGTCGTGAGCCGTGAGTCGCACGGCAAAAGCCATAATTTCCATTTCCCATCGTCCTTGATAGACCCGCAAGTGATCGGACGACATTCCAGCCAAGCCGATTAACTATAACGCGAGACTGTTGCTTCAGCACGTTACAAGTTGCGAGTTTACCGCAATTTAACCCAGTGGCAGTATAGCCTGCCAGCCTGTCTTGGCAGCGCTTAGCTGAAAGGCTCCATCTCTTATACGTACATACCTAGTGGCTTCTAGACTCTAGATCTACACACTTTCCAACGTGATACCTTCTACTGACAGAGCTAGAGTCTGGGATTCTTTGATACAAGAGGCTTGAAGCACACGCGACTCTAGTAGTACTTGATTGCATCCGCAATTAAAACATATGTACCATACACTAAGTGGAGACCAGTACTGTCTGTTCGGAGTGCCTACACTAACCGGATTTATCGCTTACTCAAATTAGGTACTCGACTAGATAATCATACACCTGCTTTGAATCAGTCTGGTTGATGCCATTATGATTGAGAGAAAATGTATCATTCATTAACCGTTAACGTGCCATCAGACTGTTTTTCATTACTGAAACGTGTTATCAGCTATAACAACCCTACTAGTAAATCTCTTGGCGTGGGATTTATTCATAAGTCCCACGCAAAATATATTATACTTATTATGAATTTCAGATCAAAATGACACATTTTGGGGATTTAAAATGGATTTTTATGCAACTTCATCCATATCGGACGAGTGGAAGTTGTTAGACTTTTTGATGAAAGTCATAGGGTAGTCATGATGGACAACATATTTCTAATACTAGGAGTGTCACATCTCTACGGAAAGTGTTTTAGAAAATAGTAAATTTTCTACAAAATATATGAATTTTTAACTAAATTGATAAATTTTCAGTCAAATAGTTGGATTTTCAGCCAAAATATATATATATATTTTCAACCAAAATGAAATAGTTGAGTTTTTAGTTCAAGACAATAATTTTAAAATAGGGAAAAAACGAATTCTCAACAAAATAGCTAAATTTTTAACAAACAAGATGAATTTTTAACTGAAATGATGAATCTTCAACCAATATAATGAATTTTTAACAAGGAAATTCAACTTTCAACCAAATAGTTGCATTTTGAACCAAAAAGAATCAATTTTAAACTAAAAAAAATAAATTTTCAAACTAAACACGAGGTTTTATCAAAAGAGTTGAATTTTCAACCAAGAAAGATTCTTCAGTCAAGACAGAAAAAATATCAACCGTATTGTTGGATTTTTGATCCAAAAAGGCGAATTTTCGACAGAACTGTTGAAGTTTCAATCTAAAAATATACATTTTCAATGAAAAAGTTAATTTTCAATCCAATATAACTCAACTAAAATTATAAATCTTTAACCGAGTAAATTCATTTTCAGCAAAGCAATTCAACTTTTAACCAACTACTTAAATTTTCAACCAACTTATCAAATGGTTGAATTTTTTCAACTAAAGAAAATAAATTTACAATAAAAAATGGAATAGTTGAATTTTCTGATAAAAAAATTAATTTTTATCCAAGAAAAAATAACGAATTTCCTACAAAATATTTAAATTTTCAACAAAAGAAATGGATTTTTTACCTGCAAGACTAATTTTCTACCAAAAAAGCGAATTTTCTACAAAATAGTTCAATTTTCAACCCCCAGATATGAAATTTCAATCTGCAAATATGAATTTTCAACCAACAAGAATGACTTTCTAACAAAGTTGTTGAATCCCCAACAAAATAATGGAATTTTTACTAAATAATAAAATTTTTCAACTAAAAAAGATGACTTCTCAACTAAAAATATAATTCTACTAAAATAGATAAATTTTCAGTTGAAAAATGTTTTTTTGACAAAAAAGTGCCTTTTCAACAAAATAGTTAAATTTTCATTCAAAGAGATCCATTTTCAACTAAAATGATACATCTTTAACCAGATAAATTGATTTTCAACCAAATAATGCAACTGTTAACCAAATATATGAATTTCCAACCAAAAAGATTCATTTTTAAGCAGAAGATTAAATTTCTACCAAAAAGACAAATTTTCGACAAAATACATATTTCAGCTAAAAAACATACGTTTTTAACCAGAAATGGAATAGTTGATTTTTCTGTTAAAAAGTTAATTTTTAACCAAAAAGCGAATTTTGACCAAAATAGTTAAATTTTCAACACAAGAGATGATTTTTCAACTAGAAAAATAAATTTTTAAATGAAAAATGGATAACAATTAAATGTTCAGTTTATTAAATTAATTTTGGACTAGAAGACAAAATATTTTCTACAAAATACAGGCCAAATATGAATTTTCATTCTACAAATATGAATTTTTGACCATACACTTGAATTTTCAACCAAAAAGCATGACTTTTTAATAATGTTTTTCAATATTCAGAAAATAGTTAAATTTTCAACCAAATCCGAAAGTTTGTAACCAAAAATATAATAATAAAATTTTCAACTTATTAAATTAATTTTCAACCAAAAAACAGATATTTAATTCTCTAAATTAATTTTTCTTTCTTTCTAAAAGTGATTCTATAAATTTAGGTAGTTCAAATATTGGTCGAAACGTAAGGACTTTTCGTTAAAACAATGTAAATTATTGACAAGCAAATTAATAAATCTTAAGAATTTGATCATTCTGATGCGCATGTTTGCTGATCAAATAAAACATTTAAAATCTATATGACAGCGTTGCGTATCGTTTTAATCCAACTTCGGAATCAATTTGATCAACTGGATATTGTTTGAGATTACTCTCTGTTCAAGAAATTTATATACCTCAAATTTTGTACGGGTTATACTGAAAATCTCAGCAAAAAAAAATTCTGAAAATATCGGACAAAGTACATGTTCCAGGCGAAGGTTTTCCCTACACTGATACAGAGTTTTGAAATTTCCGGTCGATTAACAATTATTTCCTGATCAGTGAAAGGTTAGAAGTTTACCATTATATTACGATCATTTCAGAATACTCAAATTTCATTGGCTCTTACTTTCTAAAAATATATTACAAAAAATCTGTAAAAAATGTGTGAATTTCTTTGAGCCTTTTTGTGCACAATGGTAAATTTTAGAGTGAGAAATAGTCATTTGTTTTTAAGTTAGTGACAGAAGAGTAGTTAGGTGTCATCTTCGAAACTAAAGAACGTACGTAAATAAATCTTGAATCATATTGTACATTTTTGGCTTCTTAAAATGGTATATGTTCTGTAAATGAGCAAAAATTTGGGCTCGAATGTTTAAAAAATTATTTTCTTTAGAAAATACAAAGGGCTTTCCGATTATTGACAAAACGGCACTCACAATAGGAGTGAGTGTAGCAGGCAAGGTCTCTAGCTGTGAGTGCCGGTCCGTGGATAATCGGAAAGCCCTTTCTATTTTCGAGAGAAGAATGTAATTTTGTAAACATTTAAGCGCCACTTTTTCCTCTTTGACACTACACAATCAGAAAAATGTTTGTTTGAATCAAACATATTCTTTTTTTGATATAGGGACAAACAAATATTTGGTTGATTTAAAGAAATATTTTTTTCATTTAAACAAAATTTATTTGAATCAGACAAATACTATCTTTAATATAGGGTCAAACAAATGTTTCTTTGATGCAAACAAACATTTTTTTGAGTGCATACACCATTTTCAGAAGCCAATAATGTGCAATTTGCTTCAAGAATGATCTCCGTGCGTTGTTTGGTTTCAGACCTGGCACCTCCTTACTGTTTTGTCATTAACTTAATAACAAATGATAATTTCTGACTCTAAAATTTACCGTTGAGCACAGAAAGGACTAAAGAAATTCATATATTTGTTTGCAGATTTTTTGTCATTTATTTTCGTGGACTAACAGCCGTTCAAAGTTGAGTATTCTGAGATGATCTTAAGATAATTGCACTTTTTAACCTTTCACTCATCAGGAAGTAATTGCTAAGCGACTGAAAATTTCAAAACTCTGTAAAGTATAGACAAAACCTTCATCTGTAACATTTACTTTGTCCCATATTTGTAGAATTTTTTTTGCTGAGATTTTGACTATAATCTGTACAAAATTTGGGGTATCTATATTTTTTGGACAGATAGTAAAAGGTTTTGAAATTTTGTGATGATTTTGTTGTCACCAGGTAGAATAGGAAAGAAATAAGAAATCCTAAAAATGACTGTTAGAAAGAAACAATGACTATTTACGGATACGACAAGAGAAAAAAGTACTCTGGTAAATTTGTTTTCAATAGACTTTTTTCATCACTTCGCAATTGGACCATAAAATGAGAGGGTTTCCTGTCTTAAATAATCTCTCCGAATGACTAAATTGACAAATGTGATTCCACTCACTATAGAGCGGCACTTTAATCGTATGGCTAATGAGAATGCCATCTTGTTTTGCTTCCAGGTTCGCTTAGAAAGTATTGGTGCGGAAGACATCGTGGACCGAAATCCTCGTTTAATCTTGGGTCTGATCTGGACGATAATTTTGAGGTTTCAAATCCAGGAAATTGAAATTGATGTTGACGAGGAAAATGAGAGTAGTGAAAAAAAATCGGCCAAAGATGCCCTTCTTCTCTGGTGTCAGAGGAAAACTAATGGATATCCAGGAGTCAATATTCAAGACTTTAGTGGTAAGTGGATTTTTTAACTTCATCATCGCGATCCCATCCTATTATTAAATAGAGCATGGCGCAATTTTCGATTATTTCTCGAAATTACTCGAAACAATTCGAAATTATTGTTGTCGGAAAAGCCGTATTTATGATTAGATGAAGCTGTCGTTCCTTTTTCTCGTTTAAAATAAAAAGTCTACAAACTTCAGGTTTATGAGAAATGTAAGGTTATCTAAATAATATATCCAAGTATAATAATAATCAATGGAACAAAGTTTTAAAATTTTTCAAGAGAATGGAAATATTTTTTAACATTCATGGGATAATTTAATATGATTTTTTATTTTGAAAAATTAATTTTAAGAGAATATTTCAAAAGACCTTAAAACATTTCAAAAGATTTCCAAAATTGGCAAAACAGAATCTGGAAGATTCATTGGCATTTATTTTTTATTTTTAAGAATTTAAAACAAAAAAATTTTAATTCAAAAGATATTTAAAAGGTTTAATAGTTTTAGTAATGATTATCAAATAATTTAAAATTTAAAAAGACTTACAAAAATTCAAATCAAAATGTGAATTTTTGAAACTTTTTTGGAAGTTGGAAAGGCTTCAAGAAAATAAAAATCTTTTCTTGAGATTCCTGGAAAAATTTGTACGACTTTTTTCAAAAAATGAATTTTTAAAGAAAATTAAAATTGGTATTTATAACATTTCAAAAGATTCCTTTAAACGTTGAAAATATCTGGAAGATTTAAGAGCAATTTTTAAAATTTTTAATATTTTTCAAAATTTTAGGAATAGTTTGTCCGTTTAAAAAATATTTTCCGAATTTCTAAAAATCCTAAATATCTCTTAAACTTTCTCGAATTTTTTCTTGAAATTTGTCAAAATCCTAAAAAATAATACTTTTTCGACATCCAATTAATAGCTCAAGTCTTTAAATTATTATTTTTTTAATTTTCTCCAAAATCTTATAATAATTATATATATTTATAACTTCACAAACAAATGAACAAATAAACTAAAAAAATAAATTTTTATTTGAAATTTTTATTTTGTATTCAAAACTATTTATCCCCCAAAATTGTAATTTGGGTGAAAATTTTTTTTTCTCTCATGACTGAAAAATGTTTTTTTCGTTAAAAATTGAAAAATTTGGTAGAAAATAACTATTTTATTGTAAAATCATATTTTCGTGTTAAGCAATTGAACGAATTGAATTGAATATTGAATTTCGTAGAAAATTCGTCATTTGCAGAAAAAGTTAATCTTTTTTGGTTAAAAATGCAGATGTTAAAAGTTTTTTGTTTCTTTAGGATTCAGCTATTTTGTTGAAAATTTGTCTTTTGAGGATGTATTCGACTGTTTTTTATTTAAAAATTTAAAAAAATGAAAAAATTGAATAGGATCTGTTTGCTAACAAAAAATTAAATAATTAAATTTACTGTTGAAAAAAAATAATTTTCCAGCAAAAAAAATTTCAACCCAATGAATGAGTGAATAAATCTCTAACTAGAATAGGTGATTTTTCAACGATGAAGATGAATTTTTAACCAAAAAGATTATTTGATGCGAAAAAGACGAATTTTCAATAAAATACATAAATTTTCAACTCAAAAGAGATAAATAGTCAACAAAACATTGAGTAGTAGAGTTTTCAGTTTTAAAAAATTAATGCTTAACCAGAGGGATGAATTTTCAATCAAAATGATAAAATATTCAATTGGAATTTTTAAATTTTCAGTTGAAAAAAAATATCAACAAAAAAAAATAATAATTTTCAAAAAATAGTTACATTTTCGAACAAAGTGATGAATTGTCAACTAAAGTAATGAATCTTTAACTGGATGGTTAAATTATAAACCAAAAATATAAATATTTAACTAAAATGATGAATTTTCAACTAGAATAATAAAATTTTCAACCAAAATGGTGAATTGTCAAGCAAGAAGATTTATTTATACCAAAAAAGAATTTTCAAAAAATTTACAGTCATAAATATTTGAAAATAAAAATTTTAAAGCTTCTTAAAGATTTTGAAAGGTTTCATGATAAAAAAAAATCCTGAAAATTTCTGGGAAAATTTGAACTGTTTATTTATTTTGAAACATATATTTTAAGAAAAAATTGACAAAGATCTCAAAACATCGTAAATTATTTCTTAAAATTTCTCAAATGAATGTGGACGATTTTAAAGCAAAAATGTTCAGTTAGCAAGATTAGAAAGTTTTATAAACAATTTGAGTAAGTTTAAGAGATATTTAGAAGTTTTTAAAAGATCCAATAATAATTTAAAAGGTGAAAACATTTCAAAAAAGTTTAAAAAACTTTCGTTTATGAACATTTTGAAATTAAAATGTTGAAGCTACTTAAGGATTTTGAAAGGTTTCACGATAATACAAAATTTCTTAAAATTCAGAGTATAATTTAAAATGAGTTTTTTTTTCAAAAATTAGTTCTAAGAGAATATTTAAAAAGTATTCAAAACATTTCAAAAGATTTTCGAAATTTTCAAAACAGAATGTGAAAGATTTGAAGGCAATTTTTTTATTTTTCACAATTTTAAAAACATTTTTTGAAAAATTAGAATAATTTTAAAAGATATTTAGAAAGTTTAAATGTTTTGGAAATGATTTTTCAAAATGTTTTTAAAAATTTACAAAAATTCGATACAAAAATGTACATTTTTGGAGATTTTGTGAAAAAATTTTCAATGTCTTTATTTTGAAAAAGTAATTTTTAAAGAATGTGTAAAAAGGTTTTAAAACATTTCAAAAGATTTTTACAAATGTCAAAAAAAATCTGGAGGATTTAAGGTCAATTTTCAAAGATTTTTCAAAATTTTAGGAATTATTCGAGTCAGTTTAAAAGATATATGTTCTTAAAACTTTTAAAAATCCTGAATATGTTTCAAATTAACTTCAATTTTTCCTGAAATTTTAAGAGGAAGTT
>JAUELO010000150.1:128810-144858 GCA_032357855.1 Amphibolips quercusostensackenii
AATTTCCAATTTAAAAAAGAAGTTAATTTTCAACCAAATAGTTCAATTTTAAATAAAAAATAATACATTTTTAACTTAAAATGTAATAGTTAACCTTGCAGTCTAAAAAATTGATTTTCAACTACAAAAGAAACGAATTTTAAACAAAATAGTTAAATTCTCAACTACAGAGATGTATCTTTAAATAATAAAATGAGTTTTTAAGAAATTCGTTCAACTTTCAACTAAGTAGTTGAATTTTTAGACAAAAACATTAATTTTCTACGAAAAAATACAAATTTCCAACAAAATACATAAATTTTCTACAAAATACATAAATTCTCAACAAAATACGTAAATTTTCAACCAAATAGTTACACTTTCAACTGAAAACGACTAATTTTCAAACAAAAATTTATTTTGACTAAAAAAAACCGAAAAAAAACAGTAAAATGTATGTTCAACAAATGTTCAACTTTCAACCAAGCAGTTGAATTTTCAACCAAAAAAGATGAATTCTTAATTAAAAATTTAATAGTTAAATGTTTAACTGAAAATGAAATAGTGGAATTTTCAGTTAAAAAGATTAAATTTTAACCCCCCCCACCCACTCCAAAAAAAATCAGTAAAATAGTTAAACCTTCAATCAATAAAATGAATTTTTAGCAAAGTATTTCAACTAAGTATGCAGTTGAATTTTCAACCAAAAAGATGAATTCTCAATGAAATATTTAATACTTCAATATGCAACCAAAATGAAATTGTTAAATTTTCAGATAAAAAGCCTAATTTTTGAGCAATAAAGGAAACGAATTTTCAATAAAATAGTTAAATCCTTAATCATTAAAATGATTTTCTTGCAAAGTAGTTCAAGTGTAAAGTAAGTAGTTGAATTAATTAAAAAAATGAATTCTTATGAAAAAATTTGATGGTTGAATAATCAACCAAAAATGAAATACTGAATATTTAAATGAAAAAATTAATTTTTAACAAAAATTTTTTTGATAAAGTAGTGAAATCTTTAACCAATAAAATGAATTTTTAGCAAAGTTCTTTAACCAAGTATGTAGTTTCATTTTCAACAAAAAATTATAAATTCTCAATTAAAAATCTAATACTTGAATGCTCAACCGAAAATGAAATTGTTCAATTTTTAGTAAAAAGCTAATTTTGAAACAAAAAATAAATTTTTCAATAAAATAGTTAAATCTTCAATAAATAAAATGAATTTTTAACAAAGAAGTTCAAGTAACAACTTTCATCTTTTTTGAACCAAAAAAGATGAATTCTCAATTAAAAATTTAATAGTTGAATTATCAGTTCAAAATATTAATTTTCAACCAAAAAAAAACGGATTTTCAAAAAAATAGTTAAATCCTTATTCAATAATATACATTTTTAACAAAGTAGTTCAAGTTTTAAACAAGTTGTTGACTTAAAAAAAAAATGAACTCTCAATGAAAAATTTAATAGTTAAATGTTCAACCAAAAATGAAATACATAGTTCAATTCGCAGTTTAAAAAATTAATTTTAAACCAAAAAAGAACACTAATTTGCCATAAAATGGTTGAATCTGCAATCAATAAAATGAATTTTCAACAAAGAAGTTCAAATTACAAAAAAAAAGTTGGATTTTAAACCAAAAAAGTTGAAGTGGAAGTTTCTTCAAAACAAGGGAATAGAGGAATTCTTTGAAAAAAGGGAGAAAATGGGGAATAGGGGAAAGAATGTGTAATATGCATTCAGATGCTTCATTTGTAAAATAAAATCACTTATTTTTATTTTTCCAAAAATTATCAGTTTGTTTTTAAAATAATATAAATATAATTTTCCAAATTTTAAAGAAAATCTTATTATTTCACAGGATTTTACCAAATATTAGCAAAATTATAGTCAGTTCAAAAGACTTTAAGGTCTTTTAGAAGTTTAAAAGAAATTTAAAAATATTTTATAAATTTTCGGAAAAATTTTCAAGATTAAAAGTATTTTTAATCTCTTTAAAACTTCTCAAATTTCTAAGCATTTTTTGAATTGACTCGAGTTTTTCATGAAATGTATATAATATTCTGCAAATTAAAAAAAAGCCTTAAAATCTACCAAATTATTTTTAAAAAATTTTGGATGTCTTTTAAAATGCTTTAAAATCTTTTTAAATATTCTCTTAAAATCAATTTTTCAAAATATTAAATAATTTTAAATTTTCGTAAGAATCTAAAGAAAATTTGTTCATACTCTTGAAAACTTTTTAAATGATTAAAATCTTCCTTTTTCGAAATCTTAAAAAATCTACATTTAAAATAGTGCAAAACTGCAAAGATTTTCATTGAAATCTTCCACATTCTCTTTCGTATTTTTTGGAAATGCTTGGAATCTTTTTCAATTTTCTCTTAGCATTCATTCTTCAAAATAAAAAATGATTTGAAATTTCCCAAAAAATCAGTAAAAAATTTCATCATTCGCTTGAAACATGTATATATATATATATTTTTTTAATCTTTCAAAGATTTTAATTATTTTTGAATCTTTTAAAAATTTCTAAAACTATTGAATATCTTTTAAAAGAATGTAGTTTTCCCTAAAATTATTACAATCCTACAAAATGAACAAAAATTATTTTAAAATATTCCATATTACTTTTTGAGATATTTCGAAATCTTCAAAATTTAAAATTAATCTTTTAAAATAAAACCTAAATCATTAAACATTTTCCCAGAAATCTTAATTGTCGGTATCGGTAGTTTTTTGGTTACCGGTACCGACAATTTTTTTTTCGATACCTAAAGTGTATGTACACTTTCTAAGTTAAGATATTTCACGTTTCTTTTCATAATTTTATTTTTCTTGCCTCTTTAAAAGTGTAAAAAAGTTTTAAAATTATTTCCTGATACACCAGAAACTCGGTTAAGGAATCTTCGGTTCAGTAATTTCTAGAACTGCTGGTCTACGCAGTTTCTCAGCTCGCGGGTCGAGGAAAGAATGCCAATAATGCGTCGCCACCAGTAGCGGAGAGATAAAGCGTGCAGTGCCGTCATGTATGAAATTTCGCAAAATAAAGTGCCTTTAATCAGTGTTTGAGCTATTACCGTTATCAGTTAAACAATTTAATCAAGATTTTTTACATCAACAATCTGTAAACTGTTTTTATTTCACACTATTATTAATTCTTAATTAAAAAATTTGCTTGGAACTTTTTTTTATTTTGGTAAAACTACGAAGTTCATCACTGAAACAAAAGTAATTTTATTAAATGAAAAATTGACTATTTCATTATTGTATCGATATTTCATGTTTTTGGCTCAAAATTTAACTACTCATTTGAAAATTAAAGTACCCTATCTAAAATGCATTGCTTTATAAATTCAAAAAATTCGTTTTGTTTTAGTTCAGAAATAAATAAAACCATAAATAATCCTCTTTTGTAAAAAATTTGTCTTTATTTTACTTCAGAAAAATCCAACAGAAGTGTTTCAGAGGGCCCTGACCGTTCACGTTTAGAGAAACCCGATTTAGGATCAAGGCTATTTGCAGGCAGCCCCCGAAACAGTTTTTAAACCGAGTTTTTTATGTATTAAAAAGTCATTTACAATTAATATTTCCCCTTTCATCAATAATGTTTAAAAACATTTAGAAATAAATTTTATCATTGAATAAAATTACTTATTCGGAAATTTTAATTTACAAAATTGAAGTTGTAGAAATTCTTAATCTTTTTTATTGGACAAACAAACTGAAAACAGCTACTGAAATTCATAAAGAGGACCAGGGCATGATAAGACACCGGGGTAAGACGGGACACCCGATTTTCTTATAAGTTATACAGTTTTCAGCAATATTCTTTTTAGGAATAGGTAAAAGAACTGATACGCCAATTCTCAAAAAAAAAAAATAATAATAATACAACAAAACAGTAATGTTGAAATGTTATTGAGGTAGATTCTGTTATTTTAAGGTAATTTCAAATAGAAATTAATTAGAGAGAATGTCAAAATATATTTTTATATAACGCTTATTGCAAAGATTAATTATTAAATTTTAATTTAATAATCAAGTCTTATACATTTTTTTAAGACAAGTGTAGGCGGAAAGGGGCACGTACTGGGGCGGGACGGAAATTTTTAGTATAAATATTTATGAAACCTTAATTTTTATTGAAATTATACTTTTTTTTTAAATTTGTATTTCTGATAATTTTAATTACTTTTTTTAGATACAAAAGTTTTCATCTTTCTGATATAAGAATATTGATTTTGTACGTGTAAGCAAAATGTCCATACATATGAAAAAATAATAAATAATATTACTCCACACAAAATAACATGAAAAATTACTTTTTCCATTAAAAAATAAAAAATAAAGTGTCCCGCCTCACCCCAATGGGGCAAAAGAATTTCTTTTTGATTTGAATTTTTTATCCGTTATTAATTGTTTTATCACATTTAATTCTAGAGGGAACTGTAGCATTAAGTCTTACAATATTTATATAAAAATAAAAAACAAAAAAACAAAAAAAAAACCTGACCCATTCCGCCCCGGTCTCCCCTGTTCATACAGTTTTGTAACCAATCAGATTTTTCACAAAATTGTGTCCTATATTTTAGAAATATTTTGTGATATCAATTTTTTCAGACAGGAATGAAAAATCATTTTTCTTGCGAAAACAATTAAGAGATTTTGAAAAAATGTTCCATCTAATGAAATGGATTTTAGTTACGTATAGTTGCCGGTAGATGCGCTTTGTAGGTGACCAGAAATAAATTTCAGGTACGTTATCTTTGTAGCGTGTAGCCCATGATCCATAATTCCAAAGATTCAGAAATGTCAGAAATTATACAAATTATATGACATAACTACTGACATGTTGTCAACAAAAGTTGATTTTTTCTTCATCCCAACTTGTTGATCATCTACGAAGATGTATAGATCCTCATTTAGTTCAAAATCTGAAAATCCAAAATTCAAAGTTCAGTTAGTGTATCTCAAAATTTTGGTGCAGCTATCTTTTTTATAAGCAATTGACAGATTAATATCTACATATATTAAGGTATTTAAAAAATATATTATAGATAATACCAGTTTTAAGTAATAAACGTAGGGTCGATATAAGGGTAAGTGTGATACGAAATTACAAAATTATACTTTGAGTAATGTTATTTCAAATATTTGAGAAGATTCTTGTTTAAAATTTTGTCAAAATTAGCTTTGGACTTTCTACTTTTCATCCTTCTCTTCTTTAGTCAACAAAAACTTGCGTGAAATATTTTTTATTTTCTTTGGTAGTGAGTCCACGACTGTAGATTTTCTGTCATTACAGGAGAAATACATGTAAAAAATACTAAAATGTAAATTTAAAAAGATTGTACTTCATAACTAGAAATTAAACATCTACTGATTCTTGTAATGTATGTTTGCTTTCAATTGTTTGTCATTTATAAGAAAATTAATGAAAATAAAATATAAAAAATTTGTATTTGGAATAAAAGTTTAATGATATTAAAAAACTTAATTGCCTATTTTAAATTGTATAATATCTAAACTGGTTGAAAAATTATTTGTGTAAATGTATATAATTATGTTATTTACAAATTATTATTATCTACTCATATTTTTATTTTAAAAATAAGATTTATTAACGTCTCCAAATAATCTCGTACTGTTTTGACAGAGGGTTAATTACTCAGATTTTTGGTGTACGCTAAATTGCACTTGCAATCTTACAGACATTTTTTTATAGGAAATCATTGTATGGAAAATAATTAGAAGATAACTAAATAAATAATACGAAAATATAAAAAGAAATTATGTAAAAAGTTGAGAAACTATAAAGGAACGATTTACTTTAGACCACTCATAGTCTCATATGAAAGTACACAAAAATAGCGATTCTGCACATATAAACTTTACACAGAAAAAATTTGTTAATTCCCTTGATATCTTTAAAATCTTTAAAAATTTAATTGAAATAATTTTAAATCCATGAAAATCTTTTAAGTCTGTCAAAATCCATTGAAATTTGTAAAATCCCCCGAAATCTTTAAAATAATTAGGGATAATATAAATCTTAAACTTGCTTAATCTTCTCTTCTTGAATTATTGTAATCCGTAGAAATCTCTTGAAATAAAATCTAATTTAATCTCTAAAGTATTTGAAAGCCCTTGAATTAAATTTAAATTAAACTTATTCATCAAAGTTTTTTTTTTTTTAAAACCGTGTAAATCTCTAGAAATCTTTGAAATCCCTTAAGATCCTTGGAGAATTAATAAAACCCTTGAAATCTTTTGAACTTCCTTTAAATGCCTTGAAATCTCTGAAATCGATAAGAATCACGTGCAATTCAATGAAATTTAATTTATTTTTCAAAGTTCTCTAGAAATCCCTTGAAATATTTTGAAATCATACCAAATTCTTTGAAAACCTTCAAAATTGATAAACACTGATAACATAAAAATCCTTTTCAAAAAGCATAAATAATTTGAAAGCCCTTGAGTATAATTTAAATTAAACTTATTCATTAAAGTTCTCTTTAAACCCCATCTAGAAATCTTTGAAATGCTTGAAAATTTAATAAAATCCTTAAAATCTCTTGAAATTCCTCGAAATCTGTGAAACCTCTCAGAACCAAGTAAAATTCATTGAAATTTAATTAATTTTCCAAAGATCTCTAGAAACCCCTTGAAATATTTTGAAATTCTACCAAATTCTTTGAAATCTCTGGGAATTTTTGATATCTCTTAAAATCCTTTTAAATCCCTTAAAATCTTTGAAAAACGTAAAAATCCATTCAAAAAAGTATAAATCTTTGAAAGCCTTTTAATGTAATTTAATTTAAATTAATTTATAAAAATTCTCTTTAAAAACCCATTTAAACTTTTTAAAATCTTTGATATTCTTAGAAATTTAATAAAATCATAGCAATTGTTTTAAGTCTCTTGAAATCCATTAAAATCCCTCGAAATCTTTGGAAAACTTAAAAATCCATTTAAAAAAGTATAAATCATTCGAAAGCCCTTCAATATGATTCAAATTAAATTAATTTATTAAAATTCTCCTTAAAAACCATTAAAAATTTTTTAATCTTTGAAATCCTTGTAAATTCAATAAAATCCTTTAAATCTTTTGAAATCCCTTGCAATTGTTGATATCTCTTGAAATCCTCCAAAATTCTTCGATATCTTTTGAAAACTTGAAAATACATTTTAAAAAGTGGAAAGCATTTGAAAGCGATTGAATATAATTTTAATTAAACTTATTCATAAAAGTTTTTTTTTTCCAAAAAAAAGCTTTTGAACCTTTAGAAATTCCTTGAAATCCTTGGAAATTGAATAAAATCCTTGAAATTCTGTGAAAATCCTTGAAATACCTTTAAATCCCGTGAAATACCTTAAAATTCCTTGAAATCTTTTGAAAACGTGAAAACCCGTTTAAAAAAGTGTAAATCATTCGAAAGCCCTTCAATATAATTCAAATTAAATTTATTCGTTTAAATCGTCTTTAAGACCGTTTAAACTTTAAGAAGTATATGAAATCCTTAGAAATGTAATAAAATCCGTGAAATCTTTTGAAATTTTTTGAAATCCCTTGAAATTGTTGATATCTTTTGAAATCCTTTGAAATCTTTAGAAAACTTGAAAATCTATTTTTAAAAGTATAAATCATTTTAAAGCGATTAAATATAAATCAAATTTAACTTATTCATTAAAGTTCTCTTAAAAAAAAAACTTTTTAAATCTTTATAAATCTTTGAAATACCTCGAAATCCTCGGAAATTTAATAAAATCTTTGAAATCTTGTGAAATTTTTTGAAATACCTTTAAATTCCTTGAATTTTTTTAAACGTGAAAATTCGTTTAAAAAAATGTAAATCATTCGAAAGCCCTTCAATATAATTCAAATTAAATTTATTCGTTTAAATCGTCTTTTAAGACCGTTTAAACTTTATGAAGTATATGAAATCCTTGGAAATGTAATAAAATCCGTGAAATCTTTTGAAATTTTTTGAAATCCCTTGAAATTGTTGATATCTTTTGAAATCATTTGAAATCTTTAGAAAACTTGAAAATCTATTTTTAAACGTATAAATCATTTTAAAGCGATTAAATATAAATTAAATTTAACTTATTCATTAAAGTTCTCTTAAAAAAAAACTTTTTAAATCTTTATAAATCTTTGAAATACCTCGAAATCCTTGGAAATTTAATAAAATCTTTGAAATCTTGTGAAATTTTTTGAAATACCTTTAAATTCCTGGAATTTTTTTAAACGTGCAAACCCGTTTAAAAAAGTATAAATTATTTGAAAGACTTTCAAAAACATTTAATTTATAAATTTCATAAAATACTTTTAAACACCTTGATATCCCTTGAAACTTCCTGGTATGTTTGATAATGTTTGAAATTCCGTGAAATTTTTATCAAACCTGATAAAACTGCTTAAAGTCAATAGAAATTTCCCGGAATGCAAATTATATTAAACTTATTCTTTAAAGTTGAAATAAAAATCGTTAAAGCTCTATAAATCTTTAAAATCCTTAAATCTTATTAAATTTCCTGAAATATCTTAAAATCCCTTAAAATTTTTAAAATCTCTGGGAATCACTTCAAATTCAAATTAATTCACTTTCTAAATATCACTAAAAATATCTTGAAATCTTTAGAAATACTACCAAATTCTTTTAAATCCTTGGACATTCTTGAAGTCTTGTAAAATACTTTAAACTCTCTTGAAATCTTTTAAAATTTCTTAAAATCAGAAGAAATCTTTTTAAATCTCTTGAAAATCGAGGAAATCTTTTGAAATTAGTTGAAATAATCAGAAATTCATTTAAATCTATATAAAATCTTCCCGTACAACCTCCTGATATGTTTCGAAGTCTTTAAAATGTGGTGACATTTTTATGACATCTGACGAAATCGTTTGAAATCCATGAAATTTCTCTGAAATTCCTATAGATTCCTTAAAATTTATATTAATCCTACTTTAATTAAATAAATAAATTATTCGTTTCTACTTTCTATATCTTTTCGCACAAATTCTTACAATATTCAAACATTCTTTATTTCTATGCTGATTTTCTAATAATGATGTACTATAATGATTTTTTTTAGAATCTCGAAAGAATGATAAGAAATTCATTATAAAAAAATCATTATAGACCTATACTGAATTCCTTACATTTTGTTTTTTCTTAAGAGTCTTATTATAATTCTGTCATAATTTAACATTAAAAATAATAATAATATACTATTTTAAAAAATTACGGATATTATAGGAAAACATATGTTTCTTCATTATTAATATGAAAAAAAAAATCTTTAGATGGTACTTCATGTAGGAAAAATTTAAATCGAAATACCAGTTGACACAATTAAGAATTAGAGTTTTCTAAAAGCATATCAGTTTCTTCAAAAATAATTGATTAAATCAATAACTAATGACAGCTTTCATTTTTCTACAAATAATAAGAGATATAGTCATTATGTTGTAATAAAAAAATTAATAACTAATTATTTTTCATTCCAAACTTTTCTCTTTATCACACCAACCCTGTTATCACATATCAAACCTATGATTAATTCAAAATTTTTAATAAGTATTACAGCAAATTTCTGTAATTACTGTAACTACAAATTTTTGTTCTACTTCAGATTTGATTTTTAATCTTGAAATTAAATTGACTGAAAGAGAGAGAGAGAGAGCAGGATCTCTTTTTTTAAACATGGATATTACTTTGGATGACAAGCTTGGAGCTTTTCAACAAATCAGTCAGCGAAAGCTGATTGAAATTTTGGATGTGATTGCTGGAAAAAAGGATTTGATAATAGAGCAGAAGTTGATGAAATTGTTGGATTGTTTTGTGGGAGTTACAGTATTAAGGTAATGAGTATTTTTTTACCGGGAATTTTATAAATTTTTAGAAGAAAAATCTATCCAGGTACTTGAAATATTACAAATTTAAAATATGTTTGATTTCAACTTTTTTATGGTATGTTCAAATGTTAAACAATTAAAAATGAAAAGTGTATTAAGAATCCTACTCAAATATTATTTCAGTCTAAAATGTTTCATTTTTGAACCATGAAATTTGAAATTGGTTAATAAAAAAGGGACAATTTTTTAACATTCAATAATATTTAACTCTTCATTTCGAATAAACAGTTTTAAATAAAATACTTAAAACTAAACAATTTGAAACTGAATTGTTTGAAAATAGAAAGCCTTGAATCGTTAAAGCTTGAGAGGGCTAAAATTAAACTTTAAACGTTACAAATTTAATTCTTACATTAAAATTTTTTATAATTTGTAATAAATGTATTGACTTTTGATGTATAAATTATATTTGAACAATCATTAATTTGAAACATCTTAAAGTAAAAATAATTAAACTTTCAATTACAACAAATTCAATCGTTTAATTTTTAATGTTTCCAGCTTAAAATGGCTTAAAATTATATAATTTTGAAAATTTACAAATTTATTGATTCATTCTTCAATTTAGAGCATTAAAAACGATAACGTATCGTAGATTAGTATTTTTTAATCAGAAATCTTTGAACTGTTCAATTTATAAAAGCTTAACAATTTGTAATTTCGCAGTTTAATGGTATTTAATTTGAAATTTATAAATTCAAAAGTGTTGAAAGCTTATATTTTATACTATAAACTATTCAGCATTTAAGGAAAAAATTCTGAATTGAAATTTGTTTATTTTTCAATTAAAAAAGTTAAAAATTCAAAAAATTTTCACTTTGAGTGCTTTTATATGCAGCTTTTATTACTTAAAATAAAAAAGTTTTCATCTTTAAGAGTTGGAATTTTTTAATTTCTATAACCGTGGAAATTTGTTGCTAACCAAGAAAAAACGATAAATTTTTTCTTGGATTAAAACGGTCACCCTGATTATAAAATTGAAGTAGCAAATAAAAGTCGCTATCCAATTATTAACTATATAAAAATTGGTTAGATATCTTTACTATAAATAATATCTTTACTGTAAATAATAAAAATTTTATTTTACTTAATAAAAATATTTGTTTTGAAAATTAATTCTTGAACAAGAATATATATTGTCGTCCATAATGCCAATTAAAGAATATTCTTCAAAGTTATTTATTAATTCAATCATTCAATTATTAATTAATTATTTGATTTCTTGCAGGAGATATGGAGTTGAGAAAATTTTTAAACTAGAACAAGGACTGAAGCCGGCTAATGTCCAGCGTATTTTTGTAGTTTCATGTGACTTGATAGCTTGTAAAAGAGTTTTGGATCAAATTCAAGCAGAACTCTCCCAATGTCATGGACTCTCTCATCATATGTTGGTGGTTCCACTCGTTCCAATCGCTCTAAGATCTCTAGTCGAAGAAGAAGGCAAGATAATTTTTTATTTCCATAAAAAAATAAGATTTATTCTTTCAAGATCAACATGAAATCTACTTTCTTATGAACCATTTTCATGCTTCGAAGCCAATTTAGTATTACTCATCAGGGATTATTTACAGGAAAACTACCGGTTTGAAAAGTAGAAATTTATATTAACAGGGTTACTACAAAACCCCAATTTCGAAATTCCCCCACTTTCCTTGACCAATTTTTTATTTTTTCTGACCGTTGTAAATTTTTTTTTCGGGTATGAAAACCTTCCTTTTTTGGAAAAATAGATGGACTTTTGAACAAATAGTTTATTTTTTAACCAAAAAGAGTAGTTTCCCACCAAGAAGATTAATTTCCTATCAAGAAAGGCGAATTTTTAACAAAATACATGAAGTTTCAACTAAAGAAGACAAATTTGAAGTTCAAAAAATAATTTTTACCAAAAAAGACGAATTTTTAACAAAAAACGATTTTCCTACCAAGAAGATTAACTTATTACCAAAAAAGACGAATTTTCAACAAATTAAATTTTCAAACAAAGAGACGCATTTTAAACCCCAAAAAAAAATGAATTCTTAAAAAAAGTGTGATAATTTATATTTCTACCAAAGTGTATCTTAATTTTTAATCAAAAACAGTTAAATTAAACCAAAGAATACGAATTTTTAACAAAATAGTTGAATCCTTAGTCAAAACAGATTACTTTTTAAGCCAAAAAGAGGAATTTTCAAGCAATGAGTTGAATTTTCAACCAAAAAGGATTTCTCAGGTAACAAAAAAATATTTAATCCAAAATGTTGAATTTTCAATCAAAAAAGACGAATTTTTTTAAAACAGTAGAGATTTCAACATTAAAATATTAATTTTCAACGAAAAAGTTAGTTTCCAGCAAAATTGTTGAATTAAAAAAAAAAAAAAGAAAAAAAAAAGAATTTTCTACAAAAAAGAAGTAGAATTTTCAACCTCGCACTATGAATTTTTAGCCCAAAAAGATCCATTTTCTATAAAAAAAGATAGATTTTCAATGAAAAATTAAATTTTTAGTCAAATAGTTAAATTTTCTATGTTTAAAATGGTTAATTAGTAGAATTGTTAAATTTTTAGTGTGAAAATATAATTATTTGAGCGAATAAATTAATGTTTAAGAAAATAGTTGAAATTTCAACGAAAAAGATTAATTTTTTACCAAAAAGGTTATTGAATTTCTAAAAAAAAGACCAATTTTTAACAAACAAAAAAAACAAGAATGTTTAACAAAATAGGTGAATTCTCAACCAAAACAGATCAATTTTCAATCATAAGTTGCATGTTTAACCCAACAAGATAAAATTTCTACGATATGAGATGAATTTATAAATCGAAAATTTAAATTTTGAACAAAAGAGTTGAATTTTCAACCAAAACAGATTATTTAGTCAATAAAGAATAAAAATTCATCCAAATTGTTGAATCTTCTTCCAAAAAAGAGGAATTTTCTACAAAACATTTGAATTTTCAACAAAAAAGTTCATTTTCTAAACCAAACGTAGTTGAATTTTTTACCAAAATATTTGATTTTTTAGCCTATAATAGAATAGCTGAATTCTTTGTTTAAAAAATTAGTTGTTGAGCAAATAAAATAAATTTCTAACAAAACAGTTTTATTTTTAACCAAAAAGTAAAAATTTTATCTAGGAGATTAAATTTCTACCAAAAAGACGAATTTCCAATCATTTTCAATTAAAAAAGATAAATTTTTAGTGAAATAAAATAATTTTTGATAAAACAACGTAATTTTGACAAAATAGTTTAATGTTTAACCAAAAAATATTAAATTTCTACGATAGGAGATGAATTTATAAACCAAAAAAAAAGAAGTTTCAGCAAAAGAGTTGAATCCTCAACCAAAACAGATTAATTTTCAACCAAAAATTGCATCTTTATGCAAAAAGATGAAATTTTTACCATAGGAGATGAATTTGTGAACTAAAAAGACGAAGTTTCAACAAAAGAGTTGGATTTTCAACTAAGAAAGATTTTTCAGTCAATAGAAAAAAAATATAATCCAAATTGTTGAATTTTCTTCCAAAAAAGACGAATTTTCTACAAAGCATTTGAATTTCTACCAAAAAAGTTCATTTTCAACCAAATAGTTAAATTTTTTACCAAAATAGTTGAATTGTCAACTTATAATAGAATAGTTAAATTTTCAGTTTAAAAATTAATTTTTGAGCAAATGAAATGAATTTTTAACAAAACTGTTAAATTTTCAACCAAACAGATGAATTTTTTATGAACAAGATTCAATTTCTTCCCAAAAGACGAATATTCAACCATTTAGCGGAATTTTCAACTGAAAAAATAAAATTTTAGTAAAAAAAATTTATTTTCAATAAAAAAAGTATTTTCAACAAAGAAGTCAAATTTTCAACCAAGAAAATCAATTTTAAACAAAAAAAGACGAATTTTCTACAAAGTAGTTCAGTTCTGAACCAAATCAAACAGTTTAATTTTCAACAAAAAGTTGCATATTTAACAAAAAATGATGAAATCTCTGAGATAAGAGATAAATTTATAAAGCAAAGAGATGAATTTTTAACAAAAGAGTTAAATTTCTAACCAAAAAAGATTTTTCAGTCAACAGAGAAAATATATAATCCAAATAATTGAATTTTCTTCTAAAAAGGACGAATTTTCCACAAAAAGTTGAATTTTCTAGCCGAAAATATGAAGTTTCAATGCAAAAGTTAATTTTCAACCGAATAGTTAAATTTTCTATAAAAGTAGTTGAATTTTCCACCAAAAAAGATTTCTTAGTTAACAAAGAAAAAAATGTGATCGACAATGTTGAATTTCTAAGACAAAAACCCGATTTTTCTGCAAAACAGTAGAGATTTCAACACCAAAATAAGAATTTTTAACAAGAAAGTTTCCAGCAAAATTGTTGAATTTTAAAACAAACAAAAAAAAAAGAATTTGATACAGAAAAAAAGTTAAATTTTTAACCCAGAACTATTAATTTTCAGCCAAAAAAAAATGAATTTTCTACCAAAAAAGACAAATGTTCAATAAAACAGTTAAATTCTCCACCAAATATTCGAATTTTCAACTGAAACAGATAAATCTTCAACTTAAAATAGAGTAGTTAAATTTTCAGTATGAAAAAATGAATTTTTGAGATAATAAAATTAATTTTTATCAAAATAGTTGAAATTTCAACGAAAAAGATTAATTTTTTACCAAAAAGGTTATTGAATTTCTAACAAAAAGACCAATTTTTAACAAAATTGTTGAATCCTCAACCAAAACAGATTAATTTTCAACCAAAAGTTGCATTTTTATCCAAAAAGATGAAATTTTCACGAGAGGAGATGAATTTATAAACTCAAAAGACGAATTTTTAAAAAAAGGGTTGAATTTTCAAGCAAGAAAGATTTTTTAGTCAATAAAGAAAAAAAATTCATCAAAAATGTTTTATTTTCTTGCAAAAAAGAAGAATTTTCTACAAAACAGTTGAATTTTTAAAACGAAAAATACAATTTGCAACAAAAAAATTAATTTTTAACTTGAAATAGAATAGTTAAATTTTTAGTTTAAAAAATTAGTTTTTGATCAAATAAAATTAATTTTTAACTGAATATTTAAATTTGTAACCAAACAGATGAATTTCTTACGAAGAAGAATTAATTTCTACCAAAAGCACAAATTTTTAAACTAAAAAAGATACATGTTTTGTGAAAAAATTAATTTTCAATAAAAAAAACGTTTTTTCAACAAATTAGTTCAATTTTGATTCAAAGAAATGAATTTTTAACAAAAAAACCGAATTTTCAACAATATGGTTCAATTCTGAGCCAAAATTAAATATTACATTATCATCAATTATTAATTATTGCATTATTATTCATTATTAATTTTAACTTGCATGTTTAACTTAAAAAGATACAATTCCGCGATAGGAAATGAATTTACAATAAAAAAAACGAATTTTTAACCAAGAAAGATTTTTTAGTCAATAAAGAAAAAAAAATTTATTCAAATTGTTAAATTTTCTTCCGTAAAAGACGAATTTGCTACAAAAAATTTGAATTTTCAAACCGAAAATATAAATTTCCAACAAAAAGGTTCATATTCAACCAGATAGTTGAATTTTTTACCAAAATATTTGAATTTTCAACCTAAAATAGAGTAGTTAAGTTTTCAGTTTGAAAAATTAGTTTTTGAGAAAATAAAATGAATTTTTAACAACACATTTAAATTATTAACCGAACAGATTAATTTCTTATCAAGAAGATTAAATTGCTACCAAAAAAAACGAATTTTTCACTATTTAGGGGAACTTTTAACTAAAAAAGATACATTTTTTGTGAAAAAAAATGAATTTTCTATAAAAAGACGCATTTCCAACAAAATAGTTAAATTTGCAACCAAGGAAATGGGTTTTCAACACAAAAAAAAGCGAATTTTAAACTAAATAGTTTAATTCTGAACCCAAACAAACAGGTTAAATTTTAACTAAAAGTTGCATATTTAACCAAAAAATATGAAATTTATACCATAGGACATGAATTTATAAACTAAAATGACGAATTTTCTGCAAAAGAGTTGAATTTTAAACCAAGAAAGATTTTTTAGTCAATAAAGAAAAAAAATTTATTCAAATTGTTAAATTTTCTTCCGTAAAAGACGAATTTGCTACAAAAAATTTGAATTTTCAAACC
>JAUELO010000150.1:167300-178779 GCA_032357855.1 Amphibolips quercusostensackenii
TATTTTGTTTCTGTAAATCAACACTGATGTCAGCAAACTTAACCTCTGAAACTCAAATTATCCACTCTTCTTATTATTAGCTAAGAAGTGTTTTGTGCCTGGGGATGTGATTCTAGGGAGGATAAAGATCCGAATAACATTTTTATTTGTTACTTCAAAATAAAATATACTTTAAGCCACATTTTAATATATTTTGTTTCTGTAAATCAACACTGATGTCAGCAAACTTAACCTCTGAAACTCAAATTATCCACTCTTCTTATTATGTGCTTATTTTTTAAAATATACCATAATAAATACAGTAACCCACGTACATATAAGAAAAGCACACCAAAAACTTTACACTTGTTTCCGCTGTTTTCACCGACATGAAATGCAAGAGTGCTACGTTATGCCCGTGATTCGACAATAGAATTACTAGAATCGCGAAAGACTATTTCAAGTATTTTCTTCGTAATGAATATTAATTATGATTTGATAATAATACATGAGACATTAAAATATTGAAATGCATGTTTATAAATAATTTTTATTTTTAATTTGCATAATTTAGGTAGTTTGAAGTTTCCCGCAAAGCATGACGTCACGAAGATATAGCCAATCTATGCGTTTGGCGAAAAATGCCGCGAGCAGGCTCCATATTCAAAATTGTTTAAGAAAAAAAAAACATGTTTCTTGTTCATGAAAAAATTCTTTCTTCTTGGAATATGTTAACGAGCTACCAAAAACTCAAAATATCTTTTTATCTCATTTCATGCAACATCCCTATTAGATGAGGACTTATCTCAATCTCAGTTACTATTTTTTTTTTATTATTTTTGTTAGATTGTGAGTATGAGTGTTCATGAGTGAGTATGAGTGTTCGCTGAATAAAAAAACCGAGATTTTTTTATTATTATTTTACAGATTAAATGTAAATACATAATTACCGAATAAAATAATACCATTTACAGTATAACAATGACATCATTTATTATATTAGACCTAATACTTTTTTTCATTGATATAAAAACGTATTACAACTCACGAAGGAGCATGTGACGTTCAATGATTCGATCAATAATTACGATTCTCTTCACGGTTGCGATCACGATCGCGCCTTTGGCGTCCCCAATCTTGACCTTGGCGATTATAGTTCTGTCGGTCGCGGAAGTTGCCTTGATTTCCACCTCTCGAGAAGAAATTACCTGCGAAAATAATGATTTCATTATCATATATAATAGTTTTTGGAATATTAATCCAATCATTTGATTAGTTTATGGACGATCTTGGTACCTTGTTTCATTTCGAAGATGCGCTCGTTGGAATCGACTAAGTTGTTCACCTTGTCAGTAAGTTGTAGAGCCAATGATTGAAGACGACTAGGTTCGCTGCGGTGCATCACGACAGTTTCTGTTGGATCGTCTAGCGATGCCTGTAACAAAAAAGATCCGTTAGCTTCAAATAAATTCCATACTGCTTTGTCGATTTATTTCTCCCCGCGGGAGAAAAAACTTCTACAAATACGGCCTAGCGGAGGTGGATTACTCCAGATTATATTTTATTACTCAGTTAAATTTTCAGTAAAAAAGTTATATTAACTTTTAAAACAAATTTTTAATTTTTAACCACAAAAATAGATTTTTAACTTTAATGAAGAATATACAAGCAAAAAAATTAGTTTCAGACAAAGTTGTTCAATGTCTCACAAGTAGATTCATTTTTAAGAAAATTAGGGGAATTCTTACCGAAAAATGTAATAGTTGGTTTTTCAACCGAAATAGATTTTAATTTTAAATAAAAAAAAGTTGTAGACAACCAAAAAAGACAATTTTTCAATTCCAGTATTTCAATTTCAGTTTTTCATTTTCAATTTTCATTTTCAGTTGATTTTCCGACCAAAAAGGATACTTAACAAAATTGATAATTTTAATCAAAGTAGATTGATTTTCAACTAAAAACATAAATTTTTAACTAAGGAGAGTAATTTTCCAGAAAAAGGCTAATTTTCAGAAGAAGAAAAAAAGTTAATTGTGCACCAAATGATTGATTTTTCTACCAAAGTAGTTGAATTTTTAACCCAAGATGAGCAACTTTCAACCAAAAAATTACTTTTTTCACATAATTGTTTCATTTTCTACGAAATAGATTGATTTTTAACCCAATAATTGAATTTTCAACAAAAATATTAATTTTTTAACCGAGAAGATTAATTTTCCACCGAAAAAGACCAATTTTCAGCGAAGTGGTAGCATTTTAAAATAAAAAAGATAAAGTTTCACCTAAATACTTTAATTTTCAACTACAAAAGATACAATTTTTAAACAAAAATGGAACATTTGGATTTTCAGTTAAAAAAAATAATTGTTAACCTCTCGAAAAAGAATTCGCAACAAAACAGATAAATTTTTCACCAAAATAGTTCAATTTTTAACAAAAAAAAAAACTTTGACAAAAAATATAAATTTTTAACGAAACAATTCAGTTTTTCACGAAAAAGTGTAGGTTTTACGAAAGAATCTTAATTGTCTACAAAAAAAAAGAACGGGTTTTCAACAAAATAGAAGAATTCTTAAACAAATAGTTGAATATTCAAATAAGAATATTAATTTTCTACTGAAGAAGACAAATTAAAATCGAAGTAATCGAATTTTTAACCAAAAAAGATCAATTTTCCATGAAAAAGGGAAAAGTTAATTTTTTAGTAAAGTTAATTTTCAATACAAAAATAACGAATTTTCAACAAAATAGTTAAATTTTCAGCCTAAATGAATAAATCTTCCACTGGAATAGTTGAATTTTCATTTAAAGGATAAATTAAAAAAAAAAACGACTATTCAAGGAAGCAGTTTATTTTTAAACCAGAGATGGATTTTCAACAAAAATTAAGAATATTCTATAAAAAAATGACTTTTTAACAAATTTATGAATTTTCTAAAAAGTAGATTAATTTTTAACCAAAAGTGATGAATTCTCAACAAAAAATATAATAATTATGTTTCAACCAATACAGATTTTAATTTTAAATCAAAAACAGTTGCAGTCACCAAAAAAGACGAATTTTCAATTAAAAAAATGTGAATTGTCAACCAATTAGTTGAATTTTCTACGAAAGTAGATGCATTTTTAACCCAAAATGACCGAGTTTCAACACAACAGTTGAATTTCTAACCAAAAAAATACCTATTTATGAAATTTTTTAATTTTCTACGAAATAGTTGAATTTTTTAACACATATTGGAATTTTGAACACAAACATGAATTTTCAACCTAGAAGATCAATTTTTCTACAAAAAAACAAACATTTTTAGCGAGGTGATCAAATTTTCAAATAAAAAAGGTACATTTTTAAATAAAAAATAGAACAGTTTCATTTTCAGTAAAAAAACTTATTTTTCGACAAAAAAAAGTTTTAACCAAAAAGATCGATTTTCAAGTAAAAAGATTAATTTTCTGCTACAAAATATGAATTTTTAAGAGAACAAAAAAACACGAATTTCTACCTAAAAAAGAAAAATTTACAATAAAAAATGGAATAGTTACATTTTCTGTTAGAAAATTAATTTTCAAGAAAAAAAATTAATTTTCAAGAAAAAAATTAAGTTTCAAGAAAAAAAATTAATTTTCAAGCAAGAAGACATAAACTTAAAAGACGATTTTTTAACAAAATACATTAATTTTCAACTAAATAGTTGAATTTTCAACAAAACAGTTTAGTTTTCGAACAGATAAATGAATTTTCAACTGAGAAAGAAAAATTGTCACCAAAAATGAAATAGTTCAATTTTCATTTGAAAAAGTTGAGTTTTAACCCGCAAAAAATAAATTGAAAAAAATTGTCCAATTTTCAACTAAATCAAGAATCTTTAAACAGAAAAATGAATTTTTATCAATGCAGTTCAACTTTCAACCAAGTTGGTGAATTTTCAATAAAAAATATAAATTTTTCAACTTAAAAAATAAGTTATATTTTCAATTAAAAAATTAGATTATTCATTCACAACGATATAGTTAAATTTCCAACCAAAGGCCTGAATTTTCTACTGAAATAGTTGAATTTACAACTAAGAACATTAATTTTCTACAGAAAAAGACAAATTTTCAACAAAATACATGAATTTTCAACGAAAAAAGATCAATTTTGAACCAAAAATGGAATAGCTAAATTTTTAGTCAGGAAAATTAATTTTCAACAAAAAACACAACAAAATTTCAACAAAATAGTTGAAACCTACTTCGAATTACAAGTTAGTTGCTTGGATTATCTAAATTACTTCGAATTCACTGGAATATGAAGTGAATTACGCTGGGTTATAGATAGATTATTCTGAACACCAAATGGATTACTTGAATTACCTGAATTAATCCGATTCATGTGGATCACAAGTGGATTACTCTGGGTTAGAGCTGGCTTATTTCAGATTATAATTGGATTACCTTGGATTTTACGTAAATTACTCCGACTTACAACTATATTACTCAAGAATACTGGAATTACTCCAAATTACTTTAATTAATCCGGATAACAAGTGGATTATTCTGGACTACAGCAGATTACCAGACTGAACAATAATTTATAAGTGGATTAGAGATCTTACCATAAGTTCTTCGTTGATAATCATTTTACTGATCGTGGAAAGAACAACAGCTTTTTTTAGTTGGAACATGTCGGCCAGTCTGGGAATAGCAATCGAATCGTAAACGTGAGAATAAGTGAAGAGATAAGTCCTGAGTGCTTCTTCCTTGATCAACCTCGTCAGCATCGCTCGAACTTTGTCTGCTTGGTAGAACAAATCCCAAACCTAAACAAAACATACATTCCGTTTTAAATCTAATCAATATAACCTTAAGAATAATTTCTGAATATTTTATTTATCTGATTTATTTAAATACCTTAGCGTTCATCTTCTCGTTGATAATATAATTGTTACAACCAGCCCAATTTCCATTTCGCATAGCCTTTGCTGCTGCGACTACGTGTTCTCTCATGGACTCAGGTGGACCAACTAAAGATTGACGTTCGCTTGACCTAAGTTGCTGGTAGAAGGTCTTTGAAATCATCCTTCTCCTCGCATCGAATTCGTGAGCTGTTGAAATCAAATTAAAATTTTGTAATCCACGAATAAGAAACACAATATCAAAACAAAGTTTTAAATAATAAAAGTGCGTTTAATTACTACGTTACATTCCCGGAGGGGGGAGGGGGGCTCAGAATGCGACTAATTCACACAAGGAAAACATAAATGTAAATAACGATTTTTACAGATGCTTGCAAAATGAAAATGAGTGATTTTATTTCACAAGTAAAGCATCTAAATACAGACTCAACACTCTTTCCGCTATTCCCATTTTTAAAAGAATTTATCTTTTTCCCTGTTTTCAAGAAAATTTCCCTTTCAGAATTAGTAGAACCCAGTCTACTATTATATTTTTGGTTCAGAATTTATCTAATTTCGTTAAAATTTTTTGAAAATTAGTTTCTTTTTTTGGTTAAAAATTATTTCTTTTAACTGAAAATCAAACTACTCTATTTTTGGTGAAAAGTTTATCGTTTTTTATTAAAATTCAACTATTAGGTTTTTCATTGTTGAAGATTAAACAATTTCGTTGGAAATTTACATATTTTGTTGTAAATTCGTATTTTTGATATACAATAAGCTTCTTGATTGAAAATTGAATCGCTTGATTGAAAATTGAATTACTGTATTAAAAATTAATTTTAGTAGTTGAAGATTCGTCTCTTTTGTTGAAAATTAATCTACTTTGTTGAAAATTAATTTTTTTTAACTTAAAATGTAACTATTCCATTAATAGCTGAAAATGGATTGTTTTTATTTAAAAATCAAACTGCTTAGTTGAAAATTGATGTACTTTGTCGTAAATTTGTCTTATTTGGTAGAAAATTAATCCTCTTAATTGAAAATTCAACTATTTTGTTAAAAGTTGAACTATTTCGTAAAAAAATTATTTTATTAATTGAAAGTTCATCTCTTTGGATGAAAATTTAAATATTTTGTTCGACATTCCTTTTTATTGTTACAAATTAATTTTGTTACTGAAAATTAAACTTTTCTATTTTTGGTTAATATTGATCTTTATTGTTGAGAATTAATCTTTTTGTTACAAATACAACTATTTGATTAAAAATATATAACTGTTTTTGGTTGAAGTTTAACCTTTTTTGATTTAAAAATCCATTATTTGGTTGAAAATGCATCTTTGTAGATAGCAGATTCAAGTACTTGGTTAAAAATTCAAGTAATCGGTTGAAAAATTAATTATTTTGTTGAAAATTCCATTATTTTATTAAAAAGTCATCTTTTTAGGTCAAAAATTTAACAGTTTTTCTTAATATTCATCTATTTAGACAGGAAATTCATCCTTTTACATTTAGAATAATTTTTTGTTGGAAATGCAACTGTCTTCTAAAAAATTTAATTATATGGTTGATAAGGTAAGGGATTTTAATTCAAGTTTAATCTTTTTTTTTGACGTTATGGTTATCTTTTTTTGTTTGAGAATTCGAGCATTTAGTTGAAAATATATCTTTGTAGGTTGAATTTTCAACATTTTGGTTAAAAATTCAAAACTATTTGGTTGGAAGTTCACCAATTTTGTTAAAAAGTTATCTTTTTTGGTTAATAATTTAACTCTTGTGTTCAAAATTATTTCTTTCTGGTTTTAAAATTAATCTCTTTAATTGCAAGTTTAACTATTCCATTTTTGCTTAAAACTTGATAGTTTTTAGTTTGAATTTAACTATTTGATTGGATATTAAGTTTTTTGTTTGAAAATTTATATTTCGAAAATTTGTCCTATTGGATTGAAAAGTCAATTCTTTTCGAAGAAAAATCAACTATTTCGTTAAAAATTCATATATTCTGGATGAAAATTCAACTTTTTTCTAGAGAATTTTTCTTTTCGTTTCAAAATTAAAAAATCAGAATGAAGTTTTTCTCTTTCGCTTTGGTTGATGATTCAACTATTTGGTTTAAAATTCGTATTTTTGGTAGAAATAAACTGTTTTTGATCCAAAATAAATATTTTTTGTTGAAATATCATCTATAACATTTTTGTTGAGAATTCACTTGTTTGGCTTAAAAATTAAGTATTTGGTCGAAAATTCTTTTTTGAAAAATTAACTTCTTTGTTGAAAATTCGTCTTTTTAGATTGAACATTCATCTACTTTGGTAGAAAAGTTCTTGAACGAAAATTCACCTACCTTGTAAAAAATCAGTGTTTTTGGCTTGAAGATTTAACTATTTCGTTGAAAATGAACTTTCTGGTTTAAGATTAATTAGTGTTTTTCTCTCTTGTTTTGGTTGCGGATTCAACTATTTGGTTAAATATGCGTATTTTTTAGTTGAATTCAATTATTTTTTAATTAAAATAAAAATATTTTGTAGTTGAAATGTCATCTAAAGCATTTTTTGTAACGAATTCATATTTTCGATTAAATTAGACGGGTTTTGATTAAAAATAAAATTCTTTTCTTGGTTGAAATATCAGCTATTATATTTTGATTATTGAAAAAATTAATTATTTTGTTGAAAATTTAATTGTTTTGTTGAACATTTGCCTTTTTGCTTGAAAATTGAACCATTTCGTTGAAAATGCAACTGATTTTGGTTGAAGTTTAACACTTTCGCTTGAATGTTTCACTACATATTTGATTAAAAATAAGAATATTTTCTGGGTTGAAATATTAGATATTATATTTTACGTTGAGAATGAATAATTTTAGTTAAAAATTCAACTATTCTGTTAGAAATTCAAATATTCTGTTAAAAATTTAATGATTTTGTTGAAAATGTAATTATTCTGTTGGAAATTTGTCTTTTTCGCATAAAAATTCAATTATGTGGTTGAAAATGTAACTGTTTTTTGTTGAAGTTTAAAATTTTTGTTTGAAAATTCGACCACTTGGTTCAAAATTCATATTTGTAGGTTGAAAATTGAACTATTTAATTAAAAATTCAAGTATTTTGATGAAAATTCGCTTCTTTGTCTTAAAAGTTCACTTAATTGGTTGTAAATGCAATTGTTTGGTTGATCATTAATTTTTTGGTTGAAAATTCAACTATTTGGTTGAAAATTCATCTTTGTAGATCCAAAATTAAACTATGTGTTCACAAATTAAATTATTTTGTTGAGAATTTAACTATTTTTGTTATAAAGTCATATTTTTTTCGAAAACTCAACTGCTATGTTGGAAATTCGGCTTTTTATGTTGAAAAATCATCTTTCTTGGTTGCAAATTCATCTTTGCGGATTGAAAAGTTAACTGTTTCCTAAAACATTCAACTTTTTAGCTTGAAGACTCAACTTTATTGTTAAAAATTCATCTCTTTTGGAAAAAAAAATGAAACTTTTATGGTTAAATATTCAACTATTTTGTTGAAAATGCAATATAGTCCTTTAAACAAAATGCTACCTATAAATTAACTTTTATTTAAAAGAATTTCTTTCCCTACTTTCGTGAAAAATCACCCTATTTTTCTGTTTAGAGATCATTTTCTACTGTGAAGTCTGTTAAAATATTATGTTTGTATATTTCGTGTTTTATTTTAGGTGTTTATCAAATTAAATCGAAGAAAAAGTTCTTAATTAGAAGAGGGAGAAGTGAAAAAAATGTTAAAAATATCGTGACGTAGTTTTTGAGCGGTCCCTAAAAAAACTTACCAGCCATATAAGGGATTTCGATGAGCATTGCAGAGACAAGATAGACGCATTCGAGCAATTCCAAGTTAATGTGCATGTGGAAGGGCATTTGCCTTTGCTTTTCTATCTTCTCCTGTTCTTTGCTACGTTCGTGTTGACGTTGAGGCAGCAAACCCTGAGCCAAAAGTTCCTTGACTTTTCCTGTCATCATCAGATCTACAAGGCAATTGTGAGCCTCTTTGATATTTGCGTGACGGAAAGCGCAAAGTCCCAAGTGAGCCATCGTACGATTGTACAAAATCTGAAATCAGTTTCAATAAAGAAAATGATACCATCCGCGTGTAAAGAACAGGAATTATATTATCTGAAAACTCATTCATGGTGACCAACCAACTTCACTTAAAAACTTTCCTGACTTTCCCCTGTTTTTTCCGGACTAATTTTTCATTTGTCTTGACCATTAATACTCGAATACCAAAAGTCTAATATTGTAACATTTTTAATATAGAGTTAAACTAATTTGCATTAGTAATGTGACTAATGTTCTTTTGAATTTAAAAGAATTCAAAGGAATTAAAAGAATTCGATTCATAAGACTTTGAAACAATTTAAGTTAAATTCCAAAGAATTCAAATTAATTGGAAAAAACAATAAAAACTCCATTAATTGCAGTAAAATTTGCGTGAATTTAGAGGAATTTCAGGGAATGAGAATAATTCGATGAAATTTATAGAAATTCAAAGTGACTCCAAAAAATTCAAGTGAATTAAAAAAAATGAAATGCCTAAGAATTCAAGGTGAGTTTATAAGACTTTAAATTGAATTAAACAAAAAATCAAATAAAAAATCTATTGAATTGAAGCAGAATTTAGAAGAAAGAATTCAAAAGAAATTGATAAGAATTCTGGGTTAATTCCAAATAATTCAAATGAATTTCAAAAAACATTTGACAGGGTGTCTCCTAAAATCCTGGGAAAAAATTTCCTGACAATTCCACGCTTTTTCCAAGGATGTCAAGTTTCTTCCAGGTATAATTTTTCATAGTACGGACCAATTAAAATATTTTTCATTTTTTAAAACAATTTTAATTAAATTTAATTTAGAAAGCTTTGACAAATTATTATATTACAAGAAATTCCTAAATAGGTTAGTCCCATCAATTAATGAAATATTTAATAATACTAAAAAAATAACTGATCATTTGTTTAATTTGTCTCTAAAGTTCCTGAATTTGGATAATGATTCCAACAAATTTATATTTTATCTTCTTATATTTGAAATTCAATCCAAATTTAGGTAAAATTAATGTGAGTACTACAATAAATTCAATTTAAACCGCTTCAAACTCCTAACGTTTCAAGTAAAAATATTGCATTTCAAACAATATAAATGAATTTTTAACAAATAATTGAATTTTCAACCAAAAAGGATAATTTTCTACCTAAAAGACAAAACAGTTAAATTTTAAATTAAAAAAGATCAATTTGTGAACCGAATAGTAGAATTTTGAACCAGAAAAAATCAATTTTGGACCAAAAAATGGAATAGTTGAATTTTCAGTTAAAAAAAAAAGTAATTTTCTACACAAGAAAACACATTTTAACCTAAAGTGTAAAATTTTCAACTCAAAACTACAATCTTCTACTGGAATAGATAAATTTCAAATAAAAACGATGAATTTTTAACAGAAAAGTTAAATTTTCAATCAATTTGTCTTATTTTCAATCAAAAGGATGAATTTTCAACTAAATTTATGCTTATTTAACTGGGAAACTTGAATTTTCAACAAAAAAGATGATTCCTCAAAGCAAAAAGATTAACTTTATTCCGAAAAGGATGATTTTCAGCAAAATACATTAATTTTCAACTAAAAAAAGACAACTTTTTACCCGAATAGTTGAGTTTTCATCTCAAAAAAAAAAAAAATTTTCAATAAAAAATGAAATAGTTCAATTTTCAGTTAAAAATAATTTTCCCCCCAAAAAATTAATTTTAATCCAAAGTGATACATTTTCAACTCAAAATGATGATCTTCAACTGGAATAGATAAATTTCAAACAAAAAAAGATGGATTTTCAACAAAAGAGTTTAAGTTTCAACCAAGTTGTTTTATTTTCAACCAAAAAGATGAGTTTTAGACTAAAATTATGCTTGATTTACTGGAAAACTTGAATTTTTAACAAAAAATAGAATAGTTAAATTTTTGGTTGAAAAAAATAATTTTCAACAAAAGGGATGAATTTTCCACTAAAATAATGAATGTTTAATTGAAATAGTTTAATTTTCGCGCAAAAAGGTAAATTTTTAACTAAAATGATGATCCTTTAACTGGAATATTTGAATTATCAACCAAAAAGATTAATTTCTACGAAAAAAACGGAACTTCAACAAAATACACGAATTTTCAACTAAAGAAGAAACATTGTAATCAAACAATGAATAGTTGAATTTCAATTAAAAAAATTAATCTTTAACCAAAGAAATGAATTTTCAACTGAAATTATGGAATAATCGATTGGAATAGTTACTTAAATTTTCAGTTCAAAAAAAAAAAAAAAAAAAATAGTTACATTTTCGATCAAAGTGGTTAATTTTAAATTACAATAATGAATCTTCAACCGGAATAATTGAATTTTTAATAAAAACGATAAATTTTCAACCAAAAACTGAATAGTAACATTTTTTGGTAAGAATAATACTCAAACGAAAAGATACAATTTGAACTAAAATATGATGGACTACTCAACGGGAATAATTACATTTTTAGTTGACAAATTTAATTTTGAATAAAAAAACAACAAATTTTCAACAAAGCAGATAAAATTTTAATTGAAATAG
>JAUELO010000150.1:178879-189101 GCA_032357855.1 Amphibolips quercusostensackenii
AAAAAGGACTAATTTTTAAGATGAGTTGAATTTTAAACTAAACAGAATGATTTTCTACAAAAAAGAACGAATTTTCAACAAGATAAATAAATTTTCAACCAGATACTTGAATTTTCAACTAAAAACGATCAATTTTCAACCAAAAAAAGAAGTTATTTTTTAGTGAAAAAATTAATTAAAAAAAACAACCAATTTTTAACAAAATATAGTTAAACACAGTTATATTAAGTAACTTTTATAAATGATTCAATTTTATATTTAAATTGAATAAAACAAATTAACCACGCTCTCGAAAAAAATCATTTAATTTCACGGAAATCTGAAAATATCCATTAGAATCTTTTTAAATATCTTAAAACCTTCAAAGATCCTAGAAAATCATTCCATATCTATCGTAATTTTAAAAAGTTCTTTACAATTGCATGCAATTTTTTTTATTTCCTTGAAATTGTTAAAATACTGAGAAATCCCTTGACATTTTTTTAATATCTTTAAAACAACTTGGAATCTTTTAAAATGCCCTAAACCATTTCAAATCCTTTAAAATCCCATTAAATCAATCAAATTAATTTAATATTTCTTAAAATGTTTAAAAATATTCCAAAATATTTTAAATCTCTTGAAACTATTTAAAGTACTTGAAAATTCTTTGACTATTTCAAAAATAACCTAAAATCTTTTAAGTCCTTTGAAATCACTTCAAATTATTGAAATCTATTCAAAATACCGTAAAATATTTCAAATCCTTTAAAATCTATTAAAATCCTTTGAAATTTTTTGAAGATATTAAAAATTCTATTGAATTTTTAAAAATACCCTAAAACCTTTCAAATGCTTTTAAATCCCTTCAAATGATTGAAACCAATTGAAAATTCCTTGAAATCTTTTAAAATATCCTAATACCTTTTAAATTCTTAAAAATTTTTGTTGATACCTTGAAATATTTCAAAATCCGTCAAACCCTACGACATCACTTAATTCTTGTGAATAAATACACTGAAATCCTTGACAATATAAAATCCCATGAAATCTGATATTTTCTAAAATCCTAAAGACTTGATTGAAATACCATGAAAGCTTTTAAAATCTCAAAATGATTCAAATTTTTGAAAATCTTATTAAGTTTCTTGGGATCTTTTAAAATATCCTAAAACCTTATAGGTCCTGCAAAATCATTCCAATATCATCTGAAATTCTAGTAAATTCTTTAGAACTCCATGAAAATGTGTAAAATTTAAAGCTCTTTAAAATTCCTTGGAAGTTTTAAAAATACCCTACAACCTATAAAATTCTTTAGAATACCTGAAAATTATTTAAATTTATTACAAATTCCTTGAACTCTTTTAAAATATCCTAAAATATTTCAAATTGAAAAGTTTCAAGCTTTTTAAAGCTCTTGAAAAATGTTTTTAATCACTTAAAATCATTCAAATCTTTGCGAATTCCTTTAAAAAATTGAATGTCTTGCAAATGCCTTAAAATTTTTTTAAATACTGTCAAATACGTCAAATCCTTTGAAAACTTTTAAAATAATTTGAAACTCTTTAAAGTTCAATAAAAATCCTTACAAGTTTTAAGATTACCCTAAAATCTTAAAAAAAACTCTAGAAATACCTCCAAATTATTGAAATAAATTAGAAATTCCTTGGTATTTTTAAAATACCCTAAAATCTTTAATATAATTTGGAATTCCTTTAAATTATTTTAATCTAGTAAGAATTTCTCGGAATCTTTTAGAAGACCCTAAAATATTTAAAATCCTTTAAAATCTTTTTAAACTTTTAAAAGATCTTGAAAATTCGTTAGATTTTTTTTAAATACCGTAAAATCATTAGAATCTCTTGGAATCACTTCAAATTATTGAAATCTAATAAAATTTTTTTTGAATATCTTAAATTATCCTAAAACCTTATAGATCGTATAAAATTTGTTCATATCTTCCAAAGTTCTAGGAAATTCTTCAAATCCCTTAAAACATTTTTTTACACTTTGAAACATTTTAAAGCTTTTTAAAATTCCTTGGAAGTTCTAAAATTACCCTAAGACCTTAAAAAACTTTTGGAAATATATACCTTCAATAGAATTTTTAAAATGACCTAAAATCCTAAAAAAATCGTTTAGAATCACTTTAAATTATTAAAATCTGATACAAATTTCTTGAAATATTCTTAAATACCCTAACAAATTAAAAAGGAATTAAAGAAATTTCAGAAATAGGTATACAGGGTGTCCAGCGATTCTTAGGAACAACATTCAAGGTCTTTTCCAGGTTTTCCACATCAAGAAATCAAGTTTTTCCAGGTCTCCTTTTTTTACATAAAATGATGAAATGACCGTTTATTATACATGTAAAAAATCAGCGATTTCATTTTTTTGGCCAACAATTTCTAAAGAAAGCCGAATCATAAATATATTCCTAATTTTCTGCGAACATAAGTCGTCCTTTGTGAAATCTTTGGAAATATTTGTAAAGTCTTTGAAAACAGTGAAATCTTTGGAAATCTTTGTGAATTCGTTGGAGTTTTTTAAAGTATTACAAACCTAGGTGAAAGCTTAAAATTTTTGTGAAATCTTTGAGAAATCTTTTAGAATTTTGTAAAGCTTTTGTAAAATTTTTGAAATTTTAATAAAATCTTCAAAAATCTACATTTTATCCAAAAAAATTTTTAATCGTTTAATGTTAAAAATTATTTTAGTATCTTTTCAAGTATTTATTTTCCTTAATTTTAGGAAATTATTTGAAACGTTTTAAAATCTTTTTTAAAATTAATTTTTCAAAATGAAAATCAATTGAAAATTCGTCTATTTGGTTTAGAGTTATCTCTTTGGTTGAAAATTTAAATATTTTGTTGAAAATTCTTTTTTTTTTAATGAAAATTAATTTTGTGCCTGAAAATGTAACTTTTCTGTTTTTTGTTGCAAATTGATCTTTTTCATTAACAATTCGTCTTTACTAGTAGAAAAATAAACTGTTTGGGTGAAATTTCACATTCTTTAGTTAAAACTGCAACTGTTTGGTTGAAAATTAACTTTTTTGTTGAAAATGCAAATGTTTTACAAACAAATCGTCTTTTGGCTTCAGTTTAACAATTAGGATCAAACTTTTTTCTTTCTTGACTGAAAAATCTTTATTTGGTGAATACCCGTCTATTTGGTTAGAAAATTTAACTTCTGTGTTTAAAGTTGAACTACTTTGTTAAACATTTGTTTTTTTATTGTTGTTAGATTCATATTTTTAATTGAAAATTCATCTCTTTGGTTGAAAATTAATTTATTCAGTTGAAAATTTATCCTTCTTGTAGAAAATTAATATTTGCGGTTTGAAATTTCAACTCTTTTGTAGAAAGTTCATCTCTGTTTGAAAATTAAACTATTTTGTTAATTTTTTTTTCTACTTAAAATTTATCTTTTTACTTGAAAATTGAAAATTAGATTGAAAACACAACTATTTTGTTAAAAATGCAACTATTTTCTTTGAAGTTTATTTATTTTTTCAACGTTTAACTCGTTGATTGACAATTTAACTACTTTGTTGAAAATTCGATTTTTTTGTTGTTGAAATATGAGCTATTTAACTTTTTCTTGAGAATTCAGCTTCTGGTTAAATATTCAACTTTTCGTGTTAAAAAATCAACTATGTTTCCGGTTGAAGCTTAATATTTTTTGTTTCAAAATTCGCCAATTCGTTTCAAATTTGATTTTTGTAATAGAAAATTCTAGTATTCTGTTAAAAATTCAACTATTTTGCTGAAAATACAACTGTTGTTTGTTGAAGTTTAATCTTCTTTGTTTAAAATTCGATCATTTGGTAGAAAATTAATCTTTGTAGGTTGAAAATTCAACAATTTGGTTAAAAATTCAAATAAAATTCAAAATTGAAATCCTTGAAATCTTTGAAATCGTTGTGAAATCTTTTGAACTCTTTGTGAACTCGTTGAAATCTTTGAAGTATTTAAAATCTTTGAGAAATATTTTGAAATTAAATTTTTTTTGTAAAATCTTTTAAATCCTTAAAATCTTTGTATACGTTTAAAATAATTGAAATATTTACAATATTTGTGGTATCTTTTGAAATCTTTTAAACAAATTTGCAATCGTTTAAAATCTTCGAAATGTTTTCTTTGTACTTGTTTTTTTTTTAATCTATAATTCTTGTATTTTTTCAAATATTAATCCAATTTTTATTAAATCTTTTAAGTATTTGTACAATCTTTTGTATTCGTTTGAAGTTTTAAACCTTTGTAAAATCTTCAAACAAATTTGGAAATAATTTAAAATCTTTGAAATGTGTTAAAACCTTTGAAATCTGGTTTACTGTACCCTTTTTAAAATCTCTTAAATGTTTTTAAATCATTGAAATCTGGTGTACTGAATCCTTTTTGTAACCTGCTAAATATTTTGTGAAATCTTTTGAAACCTTCTAAAAAAATTTTAACTCGTTTAAAATCTTTGCACTGGTTGTAAAATCTGTTAAAATCTTGAAATACTTGAGATTCTTGAAATCTTCGAAATTCTTGAAAGCTTTTGAAATCCTTATGAATTCTTTGAAATATTTGTGAAATCTTTTGTAACCGTTAGAAATCACTCGAATATTTGAAATCTCTGTTAAATCTTTTGAAACTATCTCAAAAATTTTGTAATCGCTGAAAATCTTTGAAATGTTTTGAAATCCTTGAAATCTGGTGAACTGTACCCTTTTGAAAAATTTTGAAATTCTTGTATTCTTTTGAAATCCTTATGTAGTATTTGAAATATTTGTGAAGTACTTCTGAAATCTTTTACATTCGTTTGCAATCGTTGAAATATTTAAAGCCTTTGTGATATCTTATGAAATCTTCTAAAAAAATTGGAAATCGTTTAAAACCTTTGAAATGTTTTGAAATCTAGTGTCCTTGTATCCTTGTTGAAATTTTGGCAATTCTTGTATTCTTTTGATATCTCTTTTAAAATTGTTAAAAATGTTTGAAATGTTTTGAAATCTTAGGATCATTGTTTACCATACCCTTCTTAAAATCTTTAAAATTCTTGAAATCTTTTGAAAGTTTTAAAATGTTTGTGAAGTTGTGAAACTTTTATTGAAATCGGGTGTGTACGCCTTTTTAAATCGTTGACACCCGTGAAATCTTTGTGAACTGATAAAAATATTTAAATTTTAAAATATTTAAAAAATTTTGAAATCTTTAGAAATATATTGTAACCTTTTGAAATTTGGTGTACACTCAAAAACATTTCAATAGAATTACTGTTTTAAAAGCAACAAAAAAAAATTAAAATTGCAAGGTTCTCGCGAAAATTTTTAGATTTCCAGGTTTTCAAGGTTTAAAAAAAATTCAAGGAGAATTCCAGGTTTTCAAGGTCGCTAGAAAACGGTGGTATAGATCTGAATTCAATAGTGGTTAACTCATGGGTTAATGTATTGACTGAAAAGTGACTAAAGTGGTCTTTTAATTTCAAAAGTGTCTTTAAGACTTTATCTTAAGAGTGATTTGAAAAACAGTGACTGTGTGGCGTTCCTGATAATTCTTGACAGTCACTTAAAAAGTGCTTCTTACATAAATGCCCTGACTTTGAAATCTTTTTTTTTTATAAAAACCCTGATTTTCCCTGAAGTACAAAATTCCCAGACTTCCCTGACCTGCGGACACCCTGCTCATTTCTGCGATTGAAATAGAAGCTTCACCTGAGTAGCTGGATCAGAATGTTGGATAGTTTCTTGTAAATGAGACATCAGCTGCAAATCTCTAGCTTGGAACCAGTTGTCGTGTAACGCGTGGTGATAAATGTGCGACAAGATGGCACGAGTTCGGAGCCTGTCAGTCCCGTCATAAGCATAGACGTACTTGCACAGCTTCTCCATTACTTGAACGGATGTAACAACGTCAGCGGGAATCTCACCCTAAGGAAAAATATGCAATGCAGATTGGAATAAAAATATTAAATAATACATATAAATAATAATGTAAAATAATATCAGTGTTGATAAAACTTACATCATGTTGTTTGAGAACAGTGGGGTCGAATTTGTAATAAAGATGTTCAATTTTGCGCATGTTGACCCTGCAAATCTCAGAGACGGTTCCTTTCCTCTCAAGATACTCCTGCACTTTGTCTATAATTGAAGCGACTTGCTTTTCATCCTTCAATCTAAAAAAAAATTCTGAATAAAGTCTCTATAACCATACAACACAGGCCTCACAGTCCCTATGGGATAAAATACAGGGACTAAAGGGTACTTTTTGTCACGCCCATAGGGTATTTTTTTCGCGCTCAAAGGGTAACAAATTCAGGATAAATTCATAAGACTTCAAAACAATTTAAGCTAAATTCGAAAAAATTCAAGCGAATCAGAAAAAAATGAAAAAATCAAAGAAATTCCATTCACTTCCGTAAAATTAGAATGAATTTAGGGGAATTTAAGGTAAACGAGAAGAATTCGATGAAATTTATGAAAATTCAAGTTGAATTTGAAAATAATTCAAATGAATTGAATAAAATTTAAAAATTGGAAAAACTTAATTGAATTCAGTAACTGAAAAAAGCTCAGAAAAATTCAAGGGAATTCAAAAGAATTTGATGAAATGCCTAAGTGAATTAAGAAATTTCAAGTGGATTCAAAAAATTCATGAGAATTGGAAAGAATTTAAGAGAATTCAAAATAAATTCATAAGATTTCAAAATAATTCAAATGAATAAGAAAAAATTGAAAAAGTCAAAGAAATTCCATTGACTTCCGTAAAATTGGAACGAATTTAAAGGAATTTAAAGTAAACGAGAAGAAATCGATGAAATTTATAAAAATTCAAGGTGAATTTAAAAATAATTCAAATGAATGAAATACAGTTTAAAAATCGGAAAAATGTTTTTGAATTCAGTAACTAAAATGAGTTTAGAAAAATTTAAGGGAATTTAAAAGAATTTGATGAAATACCTTAGTAAATTAAAAAAAAAATCAAGTGATTCAACAAAATTCATGAGAATTCAAAAGAATTTAAACGAAATCAGCATAAATTCATAAGACTTCCAAAAAATTTAAGTTAAATTCGAAATAATTTAATTGAATTAGAAAAAATCAAAGAAATTCCATTGACTTCCGTAAAATTGGAATTAATTTAGAGGAATTTAAAGTAAACGAGAATTTGATGAAATTTATAAAAATTCAAGGTGAATTTAAAAATAAGTCAAATGAATACAATTTAAAAATAGGAAAAACCTCACTGGATTCAGCAACTGAAATGAGGTTAGAAAAATTCAAGTGAATTCAAAAGAATTCGATGAAATGCCTGAGTGAATTAAAAAAAAACTCAAGTGAATTAAAAAAAACTCTAGTGATTAAAAAAAATTCATGAGAATGTTGAAGAATCCAGGGTAAATTAATAAGAATTCAGGGTGAATTCCAAGAAATAATTTCAAATCTCTGAAACCCTACTAATTTCTAGTAAAAAAGTGACTAATTACTACAAAAAAATTGAATGACTTGGAAATAATTTAAAAAATCGGAAAAATTCCATTGATTTCAGTGAGATTTAAGTGAATTTAGAGGAAATTAATTGAAATGAGAATAATTCTATGAAATTCATCAAAAATCAAGCTAAATTTAAAAAGCAATTAAGTGAATTGAAAACAATTCAAAAATATGAAAAAACTGATTGAAATGAGGAAGTTTGAAAATAGTTTAGAAAAATTATATGTCATTATAAAGAATTTGATGAAATGCCTACAATGACTCCCAAATTTATTGAATTGAATAGAATGGAACAATTTAGAAGAATTTAATAGTAGATTGCAGAGCAAGCTGAGCGAGGTCTTTTCACGGCAAGGGCGGAAGGCCCGAGCCGAACACGAGTTTCGCAAATATTGCCCACGACGCGAAAAAAATATCTTCGTGGCATGCACTGATAGTGTTCTAGAGAGTTTAAGGGCTCGGAGAAATTTTCATGGGCAAGAGAATATGCTAAACTTTTATGTGCTTCGAGAATTTAATGAAAATTTATGAGCATTTTCAATTAGGATTTAAAAAATCTTAAGTTCTATCTTTATTAATAATAATTACATTATTTAAATTTCGCGGGAAAATGTAACGCTTGAAATTGGAAAGGGATCTAAATTTAAATAAAAAGAAGTCAAAATGATGGAAAACATATTATTCGCATTAAATAGTGCCTTATTCAGGGTTGCTATAATATCCCAATTTCTACATTCTTCTAGGTATAAAACGAAACATACACCTAGAAGATCAATAATGTTAATGCAAAAAGATGTTCCTGAATATATTTTAAAGACTTTTTAGTTGTCTTTTCAAGTCGAAAAGATAAATTTTCAACCAAAGAAATTAATTTTCAACTAAAATGATGAATCTTCAACCAAAAATATACATTTTTAACCAAATAGTTAGTTGAATTTTCAACCCAAAAGATGAATTTCCTACAAAAAAGATACAGTTTCAATAAACTATGAATTTTCAACTAAAAAAGATAAATTTACAAACAAAAAATAGAATAGTTCAATTTGCAGTTAGAAAAGTAAATTTTAAACAGAAAACGAGTATTCAGCAAAATTAATTTAGAACTAAAAATTTAAATTTTCAAGCAAAAATGGAAAATTTAACTTTCAACCAAATACATGAATTTTCAACTAAAAAGATAAATTTTCTACCAAAAATAAAAGTTACATTTTCAGTTAGTAAAATAAATTTTCAACCAAAAAAAGAAACAAATTTTTAACAAAATAGTTAAATGCTCAACCAATGAAATGAGTTTTTTTTCCTAAAATTATTCTTATGTTCTGTTTCGTTTATATACTTTAGAAAATGTCTACATGCAAATTATTTAAAATTCACAGATTCCATTAATCTACGGGGGTGACTTTATGAAGAAAGACTGTACTTTACTTAGAGCAATTGAATTTAATGGTAAAACTAGAGCAGTCCTAAAAACGCGACTTTTTAAATGTTCATGGGCGACTGGGAATTTATATAGCCTACGCAAAATCAGAATATGCCTAATTTTTTGTTTTGTTGTTGAGACATTTTCAGCTCGCCAAAAGCAATTGTTCCTCTTATAGTGTTTAACACGTAAAAATACAATTTCTTCTTCAAGTTTAATTTTTCATTAGAAGTTAGGAACCAATTTATTCAATCTTCGAGTTATTTGTCCTCAGAGATTTCAAAATAAAATTAGTAAATTTGTCATAATTTAGAAATATTATGTCACAATTCCACAACAAGGAGAATTTCACCCAAAACGCGATATTTGCAGTCTTATCGTACGCTTTGGTGAAGTTTTTGTGAAGTGAAATTTGTACAGAGAATACTTTAAAGTTTAAAACTCTTAAAGTAAACCTGAAAAGTAACAACTACAATGGTCAAAGATTTACTATAAAAAAGTGGTTTAACAAATGGGAAAAACTGATAATTTCTCTTCAAGTTCGCCCGTAGGTTAACAGGTGAAGCCTTTATGGGGGGTGCAATAAACTGCGCAAAGTCGAATTTTTTTGGTGACTCAAAATTCAAACTGACCCTAGCGGTATCAGCAGAATAATAAGACTGTGAATCTCAAGTTATAAAGTTTTAGGTTGTAGGTTTCTAGGTAGAAAAGCGTAATAATAAGAGAAATGAAGAGTGCATTAGTAGCTACAGGCCAAGCAGGTAAATTCGTAGAGTAGACTCGCAGTTTTCTTACTTTAACATTACTTTCACAGCAATTTTAAAAAAATTTTAGCAAGCTGAAAAATTAGTCTACAATAAAACAAAAAATAGGCATATTCTGATTTTGCCTAGGCCATACGAATTTCCAGTCGCTCATGAACATTTAAACAGTCGCTTTTTTGGACCACTCTAGTGTAAGCTAATAAATGTTTAAACAGTATAAATTATATGTTCTAAGATTAGGAAATACTAAATAATAAGCGTCATAGTGTAAGAGAATCGCAAAAACTGAACTTTTCTTTACCTTCCCTATGAGAAGGCCTAGGTGAGTGATTTTAAATTGTTTAAACAATTGCAAAAAATGTTAAACAAATATTACACTTTACATTCAATGATTGTGTCATTAATTGCAGAAAAGAATAATTTTTCACGATTCCCAGGGAAGAAAATTGTTTAAACAAATAAAAGTTGCCTTAAAAAATGAAAATTTTTTAATAATCACTGAATGCCCTCAAAAAATTGCTATTCAAATCGGTTATCTGTTAAATCATTTGCGAAAAATAAGTTTCCATAATCTAC
>JAUELO010000150.1:364900-374920 GCA_032357855.1 Amphibolips quercusostensackenii
TATATAAGTATATAAGTTTCTTCAAAAGTTCAAGACGTTTATATTTTTTCAAGTTGTGAACCAAATTTTTTTTTTTATAAATCTGTATTTCACATAGACATGGAAGTTAAATTTCTATTTTAAGATGATTCTGTTTCTCTAGGTTACGCTCTGAACAAAATAATAATTAATATGCTTCGTGTAGATTTATAAAATTGACTGAAATAGAACATTACATTTATATAGAGATGAATAAAAATATAACATTTCCTTCAAAACATTTTTTTCTTTCTTTTCTACATTTAAAAATAAATGTTTAATCTTTGCCCTTTTTTCTTCTTTTTCGTGAAAAAATCACCCTATTTTCCCTTTTTTTAGTTTATTTTTCGCTGTGCACCCTAGATTCATTATTTTAGTGAAAAATTTATATTTACAATAAAAAATTTAATAAGTTTTTTATTACTAGAAATATAACTATTTCTTTCTTTTTTGGTTGGAAATATATATTTTTAATTGAAAACTTATCTTTTTTTATATTCAACATCTGACTAAAAATTAAGTGTTTGGTTAAGTCTTCTTATTTCCGAGCGGAAAATTTAATTGATTTGTAGAAAATACATCTTTTTTGTTTAAAAATTCATCTCTATTCGTAAAAATTTAATCTTTTTGAAAAAAATGTATCTGTTTCGTTGAAAATTCATCTTTTTGTTTAAAAATGCAAATATTTTGGTAGAAAATTCAACTATTTGGTCAACAATAAAACTATTTATTAAAAAAATTAAGTACTTGGTGAAAAATTAACTTCCTTGGTGAAAATTCATAGTTCGCGGTGGAAAATATAAATGTTTTGTGGAAAATTCATGTATTCGGTTAAAAATTCGTTTTTTTGGGCAGAAAATAATTCTTCTTTTTTTAACATTCATCTTTTTGGCTGTGGATTCAACTATTTTGTTAAGAATTCGTCTTGTTGGTTAAATTAAACTGGTCCAAAATTAGTTTTTATTTAATTAATTTTTTAAAGTGAAAATGTAACTATTCTATTCTAGATTCAAAATTTATCTTTTTTTGAATTCAACTATTTGGTTCAAAATTAATTTCTTGTTAAAATCCATCTTTGTAGATATAAAATCTAACTGTTTGGTTAAAAATTGAACTGCTTATTTGAAAAATAAAATACTAGATTAAAAAATAACTTTGTGATTACAAATGCTTATTTTCGAACGGAAAATTCAATTGTCTTGTAGAAAATACGACATATGAATTCTTTGTTTGGAAATTCATCTCTTTGTCGTCAAAATTAATTTTTTTTTTTGAGAAAAAATGCAGCTGACTGGTAGAAAATTCATCTTTTTGGTTCAAAATTAAACTATTTATTTAAAAATTTCAATCTTTATTTGGAAAATTAACGACTTGGTTAGAAATAAAATTTTGATTTAAAATTCACAATGTCGTGTGAAAAATTGTATTATTTTGTGAAAAATCTATTCCTTTTGTTGATAAATTTGTCTTTTTGGGTGAAAAATTAATCTTTTTCTTCAAGAATTTATCTTTTTGGTTGTAGATTCAAATATATTTTGTACACAATTTGTGTTTTTTAATTTAATTTAACTGTTAGAAAATTCGCTCTGTTTTAATTATCAATTTTACATTTTTTGTTTTCTTTTTTGGTTAAAAATTCAACTGTTTTGTTGTAAATTCGTCCTTTTGGATTAAACATTCGTCCTTTATAATAAAAAAGTCTTCTTTGTTTTTGTTTATAAATTCATCTTTCTTTCTTTTTGTTTGATAATTCATCTTTTTTCCTTTTGTCTTAAAATTGATATCTTGTTTCATTAAATTACAAAATGTTAAATCTTTTGTTAAGTATTCATCTTTTTTGTTTGAAAACTGAACTACAGTTGGTCAAAAATTTGACTATTTCGTTAAATTTTTATTATTTTATTGGAAACTCAACTATTTTTTAAAGTAAAATCTGTGAATAGTTAACGGCTTCTTTATTTTCGGGACAGGGGGGGGGGTAGAAGAACGAAACTACGGTTGTCAACGAGGTGGCACGAATGGTAAAAAATATCTTAAAACTGGTAACGCAGTTTATAAATGATCTTTTTACAAAGGCCAAAAAGAAAGATCGAGTTTGTTCACCAGCCTTTTTTGACGAACAGTTTTGGTTTTCCCGCTAAAAAAAGTACTATAAGGACAACAAAATTCTTTTTGCGATCAGACTATGCGAGGTACGAAAAAAATAAACATACGAAAATTAGTCATCAAAAACTGCATTAAAAAATATAATTTAATGCTTAAATCAAACCATAGAAAATGAAGAAAGTTCTGAATTAATTTTAAAGTTATTTATAATTCAGCTTAACGCACTAGATTGAAAAAAAACTAATATTGTATAATATAATTATTTTCACATGGGCAAAAACCCTATTATCTATTATTCAAATTTCTTTTAAAAAAAACATTTGCTTATATGTTTACGTAGCTTGATACAACGTGGGTGAAGATAATATTTATTAAAGTTTCACGTCAATTCATGAAGCAAACCTTGCATCTGGTAGAGTTTTATGGTGTCCTGATAAGCATATGCTGAATATTAAGAAATCTTTTTTATTTGTAATTCATAAAATAAAAACTTGTATTTGCACAATTGATGAAAAGGTTAGCATAAATATTACAGACAAATAATGTACATATAACAATTAGTCTTTTACAAGGGATACAAAATATATTTTCAAGTTTTCTTATTGTTCATTAACTTTTAATTTGGAGAATGACTTATATTCTTTATTGTTGTGCGCAAAACATTTCTTACGACTCAAGTAAATTTTGAAGCAATTTAATAATTTTCGATAAAATTCATTTCCAGGAAAAACAAAAAATATATATAACATAAGTGAAAATATGCATATTATGAAAAATAAAAAACGTAACATACATATACGTCGTAGGTAATTGGGAAAAGTAATATTCTTTCAAAAAACATAAAGAATTAGCTGAACGCGCAGGAGTTTAGGAAAATCCCTGGATAATTCAAGAATTTAGAATACTTTGCGGTAATTTTTTTAAGTTCCTGAAGCTTTTTAGATGTGTAGAATAATATGAAATTTAAGCACTGAGTTAGCCTTTATTCTGTTTTATTTATTATATATAGTTTAAATTAAAATACAATAAGTAAGTGTAAATATAGTGTTCTATCTCCAGTAAAATTAATTAATTTATTAAATTAAAATTAATTTAAACTAATTATATTAGAGTAAATATTATAATTAATAAATAAACTCAGCTTATTATACAATAAACTTAATGGCATTTTTATCGCCTTCGCCTATACTCTACGTCTGCAATTTGAAAAAATTACTGGATTTAAGGAAATGTCCAACAAATTATTTCAACGGAAAGTCTTCTGATTATTTTTTACCGTTAATTCTTAAAGTTCTTTTTGCATACAAAATTTCGAAAAGTCCTGCAATGATAAATACTGAAAATGACTCTTTTTTCGTGAGGGTCCAGATGGTCTCTATTTCTAATTTCCTGAGATAATTCAAAGATAATATTTAGATGTTCTTATTCAATATGGACTCTAATTTGACAGAGAAGTGTTTGATCTGATCAATTAAATGTATACTTTAAAGTACCACATATAAAAATATTGTTGAAAACTATAAACTTTAAAAAGCAAATTTTTGGACGCAAGCTAAAAATCTCAAATAATTCTCAATCTAATTTTTTCTATTCATAGTGACCTATTTGATGCTAGGAAGTATGTCTTGATTAAACATCAACTACGAGATTGCAAGAAGGCGAGAATAATATTTTTAGAAAACGAAGGTGAAGAAATGTTTGTTTTATTAAACACTTTCCTCTGACTTTATTATTTTGTAATGAAATAATTTTTATGAATATCATCAATTTAATTGTAATATAAATCGTGTATTGTATAAAAATTTAAAATACCTTGAAGCGCGCCTTAAAACTTTAAATATTTACCAATTGCTTTTTCATCCTTTAAGGTTTTTAATAGCAAAAAAATATAAGATGATTCAAGTACCACTATCCAGGTCTTCCGGGGATATGTTTTCCATGGGAAATTTAACGAAATAATTAAATTTTTAACCACAATTATCAATTTTTTACCAGGAACTACAAATTTGTATTAAAATACATTAACTTTTAACGAAGCAGTTCAATTTCTAACTAAAGAGGAAAAATTAAAAAAAAACAGTTGAATCTTCAACTAAGAAAAAACACATTAAAAGCAAATTAAATATTTAAAGTTTCAGTTGAGAAATCAATTTTCGATTGAAATAACAACTTTTTAACAAAATAGTTACATTGTAAGCCCAAAAGTTAAATTTCTAAACAAATAGTTGTATTTTCAGCTTAAAAAAATAAATTTATAATTGAACATAAATTTTAAAATTTTCAGTTCAAAAAGCTGATTTTCAACTGAAGGTAAGTGAATTGTCAACAAAATAGTTCAAGTTTTCGTCAAAATAGTTCGATTTTCAACCGAATAGTTGAATTTTTAACCAGGAATAGTTCAATTTTGGGTTAAAAATTAATTTTGAATCGGACAAATTTATAACAAAATACACAAATTTTTAAACAAATAGCTAAGTATTTTTAACATAGAATGATAATTTTACAACAAAAAATAGAGTAGTCAAATTTTAATTCAGAAGTATGATTTCCAATGCAAGAAAAAAGAATTTCCTACGAAATAGTTCAATTTTTTATTGAGAAAGATTAATTTTCACCTAAATAAGTTCAATTGTCCACTATAAAATACACATTTTTCACCAAAAACGGAATAGTTTAATTCTCCGTGAAAAAATTATTTTTTTTTATCAAGTCAAAAAACTGAATTTTTAACAAAATAGTTTAATTCTCAAAGAAAGATAATACTTCTCAACTAATATAATGAATTTTCAACTGGAATAGTTAAATTTCCAGTTAGGAAATACACTTTTCAACAGAAAAAAACTATTTTTAACAAAATTGTTCGAGTTTCAATCGAAAAGAGATGAAATTTGAAATCAAATGATGAATTTTCAACTAAAATAGATATATTTTTAGTTGAAAAATAAATGGTTAACCCTGTGACGAGTAACACGGGTTCCTCCCCCCCCCCACCCCCCCACCAAGATGTTGGAAAGAGGATATAAAAAACGAAGGTCTGCTGGAATAGGGGTTGGTTGTGACTTGGAGAGTGGGGGTCATCAGAATAACTCTTTACCCGAGAAGGAACTTTACAAACGGAAGCAAAAACAGCCGGCGTCACGTTTACAATGTCACAACATGACCTTCTTATTTCAAGAGTGTCAAGAATCTTACACCATCACGTTATTTTATTACACGTTTCTACTTTTTGTATTTCTCATTTTTATAAACTTTTTTAAAATTCTTATATACAGTCCTAAGAAAATTTATTTATTTTCATCAAGCCTTTAGTTAAATAGTTAATTTAGTTAAATTCGCTATTGGATTAGGAAATGCATCAACTAATTGAAAAAGTGATTTTCTACTAATCTTTTTGACTCACTTTTCGCTAATCAAATCTGTAAAATTCTACTAATAATTAGATAAATTTTACCAATTGTGATTTAGCAAGGTCTTAAAGTATCTTCGGTATAAGGACAGAAGATATACAATTAAAATGCGGAGTGTCTCATCATTCCGAAATTCGGGATGAGTAATCAAAAATTTTTCATAAACAAGGCTAGTCGTCCTGAATTTTTTGGGCGACTAGTCTATCTCCTTTTTCAACTCTTCCATTCTTTTAGGACGACTACACACAGCCATTAAAATAACGTTCTTGACACCCAAGTTGATGCTTATTTAAGGGAAACAATATTTACAAAGTTTGCCAAATATTCGCAATTTTCTATAAAAATTTGGAAAAAGGTACAAGCGAAAAAAATTTTAAAAATCAAAAACAGAAATCTGTTGAAAAGTAGGACATGAAGACCCTGAATGAGTATAATTCATTCAGAGCCCACTGATCCATTGTCATTTTAAAATTGTACAAAATTGGAGACAGACTGGGTCACGATAACAGTTTCTCAATATGGCCTTATTCTTAAATTCTTGATTAAACTTGTCTATTTCCTCGTTTTTCACATTAATCACTTTTTTTAATTATTATGAATACAGTCCTAATTAATTTGTTCTTTTTCCAAGCAATTAGTTTTCCACTATTGAATTAGGAAATATCTCGACTACTCAAATCAGTAATTTTCTAATAATCTTTAATGTTTCACTTTTTTCAAACTGAATCTGTAAAATTTTTTTGATAATTAGTTTATATATGAGACCATGAATGAGTAATGACTCGTCGTTCAAGAACATGTCACAAAAGTAAAAAGTTTAAGTATACGTCAATCTAAAGGCAACGTTTTTAAATTGGAGATAGACTAGGTTGTCTTAAAAATTTCTCAATATAGCCTTAATGTTTCAATAGAGTTAAGAATGTTACACCATCGTTTCGGTTTCTTAAAACTTTTTATTTTTTTCATTTTCCATATTTATAACTTTGTTTAAATTATCATATATAAACTACTGAATAATTTTTTATTTTACTAAGCAATTAGTTTTCCACTATTAAATTAGGAAATACCTCGATTACTCAAATTAGTAATTTTCTAATAATCATTAGTTTTTTACTTCTCATTATTCAAATCGGTCAAATTTTACTAGCAATTAGTTTCTTGCATAAAGCCGTGGATAAATAATGAATCGTCATGCGAGAAAATGTCACGAAAGTAAAAAGTTTTAGCTTATGTCAAAGGTTAATAAAAAAAATTTTGAAGAATTAATTCTGTTCATTGCAAGTTTTTATTTATAACAATTTGTATAAAAATGAGACAAGTGAGTATATCAAAAATAAACGATGTTACTAATAAGAGGTATAGGTTTCACACCAGGTTCAGGCAAAATTATGATACTGGATGACCTGGATGATTTTTTATTAACAAATGAAAAGTTTAGACAATTTTCTCTTGGAAATCTCAATTAAAGAAAAAAATCACATAAAGAAGTTTTCATTTGATCACAAGATTGCTTCTTGCTTTTAAGAGGTCTATACTCAATATAGATAATGTACATGTTTTAAATTTTTTTGACCAATAGATTCTGTGGAACAACTGTGCGAATGTGTCAGTTTTTTAAAAACATCATTTGCTTGTAACGCTGAAAATTATTTTATACAATTATTTCGTTATTTTTATTTTAAAATTATGAAATTGTTGAAACAAAAACTAATTTGGATTTTGAAAGAATAACTAAGATATTCGTAATCTGAAGATTTTTTTGACCTTTTGAACAAAAGGTATCTCGAGGATCTATTTAGTGCATACAGAAGCGTTAATGTCGTCTCGATTAAATCCGTATTGTTTTAATAAAGCTGAGGATGTTGTTTGAAAAAATTTATATTGATCAGTTTTTAGAATTTTTAATTCTAGTTGAGGAATCTGTTATTTAAGCCGAGCCGTAAACACGGCGATAAAAGTTTGATAAGAACCAATGTTTTTCGTGCACCTGTCTTCTAGTCAATACAAAACACAGTAAATACAGGGGACAGGCTTATTAATGTGTAGGATTTCCTCGTTTTGAAGGTTTCTGTCCTAAAATTCTCAGTATATAAACGGCCCAGCCTCAGCATCCATACATCAGAATAAAAAGAAGTAGTAACATTGTTCTTTCGAATAAAAGTATTACGTTCTGATTTTCCTGGTATATTTACATACCTACAACCATGATGAAGTTTTTCATCCTGGCTTTGGTGGCAGTTTCTATCGGTGAGTATACGCGAAGAAATTAAATTAATTAAACGATTTTGTTTCATATTGTGATTTTGTATTAAACCAATGGAGCATAGAGCATCAAACGTTTCAATCCTTAATGGAATATTTATTTTTTAATTTTCCAGGTCTCTCAGAATGCAAGCCTGCAAGTTATCCGCAAAAGTCTTATACCCCAAAGGAAGTATTAGAAGTATTTTTTAACATAAAGGATGAGGATTTAAATGAAAAATGTGACAAGGTCGGCACTGACGAACAAGCTAGGTGGAACAAAATAGGACAAGCTGTTTCAGATCTTCAAGATGCTGTATTAGATGCAGGAAAAGAAGACCCACAAACATGGGAAAAGCTAAATGATGCCGAGAAATACAAGGCGCAGATTAATCTCATCCGTACAGCACTACCATGCGCGTCAGAAGCGAAAGTGAACGACATTCTTGGATTCTATAAGGCACAGTAAGTTCGTTTGATATCATGCATAAGAATTTCATATTATATTTTTATTTTTAGTTTTTTATTTGTATTTTATATAAGGTATACACTATGCATATTTTTTAAATTATAAATTTTTTCAGTTTCATCGGAAGATACGGTTCGGAAAAGAAGTATACCCCAAAAGAAGTATTAGTGGACTTTTTTAACATAAAGGATAAGGATTTGAATGAAAAATGTGACAAAGTTGATACTGACGAAAAAGCTAGATGGGAAAAAATAGCACAAGCTGTTTCAGATCTTCAAGATGCTGTAGTAGCTGCCGGAAAAGAAGACCAACAAAAATGGGAAAATTTGAACGATGCCGATAAATACAAGGCGCAGATTAATCTTATCCGTACAGCACTACCATGCGCGTCAGAAGCAAAAGTGAACGAAATTCTTGGATTCTATAAGGCACAGTAAGTTCGTTTGATATCTTACATAAGAATTTCATATTATATTTTTAATTTGAGTTTTTTATTTGTATTCAATATGAGTTATACACTGTACATATTTTTTAAATTCAAAATTTTTTCAGTTTCGTTGGAAGATATGGTTCGCAAAAGAAGTATACCCCAAAAGAAGTACTAGTGGACTTTTTCAACATACAGGAAAAGGATTTTAATGAAAAATGTGACAAAGTTGATACTAACGACAAAGCTAGATGGGAAAAAATAGCACAAGCTGTTTCAGATCTTCAAGATGCTGTAGTAGCTGCTGGAAAAGAAGATCAACAAAAATGGGAAAAGTTGAACGATGCCGATAAATACAAGGCGCAGATTAATCTCATCCGCACAGCACTACCATGCGCGTCAGAAGCGAAAGTGAACGAAATTCTTGGATTCTATAAGACACAGTAAGTTCGTTTGATATCTTACACAAGAATTTCATATAATATTTTTAGTTTCAGTTTTTTATTTGTGTTTCATATGAGGTATACACTATACATATTTTTTAAATTCAAAATTTTTTCAGTTTCGTTGGAAGATACGGTTCAGAAAAGACATATACCCCAAAAGAAGTACTAGTGGACTTTTTCAACATAAAAGATCAGGATTTAAATGAAAAATGTGACAAGGTTGGCAATGACGAAAACGCTAGATGGGGAAAAATAGGACAAGCTGTTTCAGATCTTCAAGATGCTGTGATAGCTCAAGACAAAGAAGACCCAGCAAAATTGGCAAACTTGAACGATGCTGATAAATATAAGGCACAAATAAATGTCATTAAAACAGCACTGCCCTGCGCAAATGAAGCGAAAGTGAACGAAATTCTTGCATACTATAAGCAGAAGAAGCAACAGTAAGTTTGTTTAATATTCTACACACGATTTTCGAACTATATTTTCAGTTATAGTTTTTTATGTGTATTTTATATAATATGTAAATATTTTTTAATTCAATATTGCTTCATTTACAGACAAAAAGGTAACTGAAGCGGGTGAAAAGAGTCAGGAGAACCAAAGGACAATGTATATGACGACTTCGGATTTTTCTGCAATCTAATTATAAAATACTTTTATTATGAACCGGCAATGTGGTCTAGTGGTTAGCAAGCTGTACTATAAAAAGTTTTTACTGCGGTTTTTTTTTGTCTAATGCAAGTATTAAATATTTCAGGTAAATACTACGCAATGTTATGTAAGGTTTTAACCAAACTATGTAGAATTCAATAAAAAGTTATTATTATCAGCAGACAATTCTCATAATTTCATATTCAGAATATACGTGTCAAGATGTACCTAGTTATATTCTCATCATAATGA
>JAUELO010000150.1:507261-520790 GCA_032357855.1 Amphibolips quercusostensackenii
ATTAGGAAAGACTTTAAAAATTTTTTAATTTAAACAATTTTAGGATATATTAAAAGATTTCGAGGAATTTTTAAGAGTTTTTTTAACAATTTCAAAGGAATTTTAAAAGTCTGGAAATATTTTATGACATTTTAAAGGAGGCCAAGGAACTTTCAACAGATTGAAAAACTTTCAAGAAATTTCAAGCAATATCATCAGATTACTTCACGGGTTTTTTAGGGATTCTGTAATATTCTAATAAAATTTCACAGGATTTATTCAAGACAATTAAAAGATTTCAAAGAATTTAAAAGAATTGAAGAGATTTTTAATATTTTGAGGTGTTTTGAATACCAAAAGTATTTTTTTTTTGCGAAATTTTGTAAAGGGTTAAAGAAATTTTTTAACATCGTTGAAAGAGGAACAGCTTTGCTGTGTAAACTTTTTCCCTATCTTACTTTTTTTTTTTTTTTGCAAATGAGAATTTTTTTCATCAATATCACCGCTATTTTGTTCACTTTCAACATTTTTCACATTTTTCTGCGGATTTCGAAAGAATGTGAAATCCCTGACCAGAATCAACAAAGAAAAGGTAAATATCCTAATTAGCTGAAAAACATGAAGTATTTGAAAAAAGGTATCGCGATTAAAAAAAACGTTGAACATTTGTTGGCACCGGCTCTATAGAGTTTTCTACCAAATTTTACGCTTTTCTAAAAATAAGAGCAAAATTTAATTGTGCCCTCTCACAAGACTATCAAAACAGAAAAAAAAGAGACGCCAGTCAACAGGAGACTCGTGGGACTGAAATTAATGATTGTCTACAGCTACTTTTAAAACAAGAAACTAATAAGTGAAACGAGTGAAACTAATAATTGAAAGGAAAATTAGAGAGTAAAAGAAAGTATGAATTTGCACACTTTAAAGCGACGTATTTAGAGAAATCTATCGATATGACTAATGGTAAGAATGTAAATTCTTCCTATGTTCTATGGACATACGTGGAAGCATATGTAGTGTTAGTACGTATCGAACACGAAAAAACATGATTTCTTGATAACACGTAACTCTTACGTTGATTGTAACGTTTTTCACAACTTATTACTGTTATTAATAAAAGACTTTTTTAGCATCAGCAAATTACATTAAATGTATATGTATTCATATTCATATATAATACGATTATTTGTTAAACAGGCACATCGACTTGGTTAGATAATCATCATAAATTGTAATGTGTCGGATCTCATCATAAATTGTAATGTGTTGGATCTCAGCATAAATATTTCACCAATCTTGACAATTTTGATGCATAAAAACTTTGTCTTTATAGCCTCACGTTTTGAAGAAATTCCAGCAATGTTATCTTATTCAAATCAAAATTACTACACACTAATTTAGTAATTTCTGCAAATGACGAGACGAAGAAAAGTTGCATGGATAGTTGGAAGATTGAAAATCTCCGTACGACTAACGTTGAGGCATTATCGTTAATTGTTTATCATCAAGTAAAAGTGGAGGATTCCTCAGAGCAAATGTACTACGTAACGTATCTAAAACTTTGTAATGTCTTACAATAATTTTATACACAAAACGCATTCTCTCAATATTCTGGACGCGTATCACTATAATCGAAGTATCGTTAATCACGTCCAATTTGAATCGATTTCACGTTATTGTTTAATATCTATAATTCATATATTTCAAATATTTAGCAAACAATGTCTAAGCGTCATTCCGTTTAAAACTTCGAATCGATGCGCTTGCAAACCATCGACAAAAAGATCAAGAAGAAGAAGAAGAATAAGGTAAGAAAGGGAGAATGAAAAACGATTCTCTACGAAAACTATGTACAAATCAATCCTAAGTGCTCGGAATTGGTGAGGAAGAACGTGATTCGAAGAAAAGAATCTTTAAAACGTAATCACAAAAAAATATCTATGTACAAATGCGAATCTTCGTTGCAACATGGGAGAATTATTTAATTAATTAATCAATTATTTAATGATTAAATCTAAACCTAGTGAAGGTTTTACTTCCGCAGAAAGTAAATCGAAAATAGTAAACTAATCGCGCCGTGTGATGTCGAAAGCTTTAAGCAACTACGAATTATAAAGTCGAACAGTGATTAGTTTTTACTCCATAGACTCCACAATCCTAATCTAATTACCATTCGTAAATAGTTCTTAGGACGCGATCATCAACGCGTTACGAAAATTATAAGAATCTAGACTGTACAGAGTACATTTTTGAGAAACACTCTTTTCTCTAGTAGATTGCGCGCATAGCCTAAAACAAAGTTCTGTGGGATTGGTCGAGTCAATTGGTTGTTACTAGAGTTAGACGTCGCGCGATAAAGGCATAAAAGTGCATCGCTTTTTCTATTTACAAGAAATATCATAACGAGAGTAGTAACAAACGTAATATATAATGATGAAGGTCAAGATGATTTCTTCAGAAGCATCAGATTCTAAATTTGAAACAATCGCCAGGGACTATTTCAAAGAGAACTGATCACTTTCCAAAGTTGAATAAGTGCGGATGAGAGTAGTAATAAATAATGTGGCTGTTCCAAAATGCACAGCACGTCACACAAAAAATTTACCAAGTATGACTGAAACTAGGTCTTAAGTCTTAAGGGTTTTTTGTACAACAGAATGAAGGTGAACGTCGTGCACGTCCACTCGTGTTTTTTTTCCTGATATACCAAATAGCCTAAGCAAAACGAACGAATCGTTAAAACCGCTAATACTTTGCTAAACGCGCCTTCACTAAAAATACGTTAGTTTCCACGTTAAAACGGAAAACGTGTTATAAAAGACTTACAAACTAAAGCACTATACCTGACTGCAGAACTTAAACCACTAATGATCCAAAATTCTAAACGGCCGAACAATCTTGCCAACTTAAGTAGCCAAGATTCCGTTAACGAATATTAAAAACAACATATGTGTGATACACGCACCTAACGTCTTTATCAGAAATGCAACTTATTTTGTCGTGTCAATTAATCGTGTGAACGACTAGGCCGTTCGATAGGTGCACCATCATTGTCGCCACAAATTCGATCAATCCTTGTCAAGTTCGATTCTCGTAAATTAAAACTCATTTTTTTTTTTTTTGCTCAAGAACGTCATGTTTGTTGTCGAATCTAGCTTGACTAGGCGATCGATTCACCCATTCTCCCGCACAATAGAAGCTTCATCAATGTCCTCTCGTTGATGTCCCCTTTGTGTTCAATCGCAGGAAGCAAAGAAGAGACTCTAGAATTAAGATCCGTGATAAAGTGATAGAAATGATGGAAATTCGGTAAAAGTGTCCAAGTGGGATCGTCGTTGCATAGGACGGATTAATGTTTTAGAGTTGATGTTTGGATCGTAAATTCTTTCAAGATCGAACAAAGTAAAAACCGCAGAGGCAGCGCATCGAAAAATCCCCCTGGTCGTGAAAGCTACTTTCGAAGGTGATAAGAGATTCTAGAGTGATTCTTTGCTTCGCACGATTGCGAATTGTCATAGTGAGCTCTAGGCTTGAATCGAAGAACTATAAAATCGCTTTTTCCTCACTTTCACATCTACTCAGTGAACCACAAACCGGATGGCTGGTAATGCTGTTTGGCCGGCGAAAGAGGGGCCAAACCATAGACTGCGGTTGGTTGCATGTGCGCGGGCAGTGGATGTGCCGCGTGACTCGCCAGTAAAGGTCTGGCCGAGCTATGATGTGCTGGAGGTGGTAATGCACGACTAGAATCATACAACGTTAATGGAGACGAGCTGGAAAAAAGGGAGACAAATCATTAGAATGCGTCCTCCAAGTTCTAGAAGGAGGAAATATGATTATTCTTATCTATGACTATTCTAAAGACTCTATTACCAAATTAGAAAAGTTCTAATATTACTTTATTGATAACTAACAGGGTGTCTACTTGAGGAATGATTTTTGATTCTCGGTCATTTCCCGGTCTCAAACCCGTTTATTTTTTTATTTAATTATTTAAATTTCATTTTATTATTTTATTATTTTAGGCGACTTACAAATTACAATAAGATTTGGAAGAAGGGGAGGTAAAATCTCACTGTTTCTAATGAGGAAGGGGGATTAGAATATTTTACAGTCCAGCAGAAAATTGATCTACTGAAAGAAAAGCATTGCATTTTCAACGAGAAATCATACATGAATTTTGAACCAAATAGTTGAATTTCCAACCAAAAATAATTATTTGTTACCGAGAAAGACAAATTTTCAACCAAATGCATAAATTTTTAACCAACTAGATGAATTTTCAACTAAAAAAAGACGTATTTTCAACGGAAAATAGAATACTTAAATTTTCATCAAAAAGAATTAATTTCTAAGCGAAAAAAAAAACAAATTTCAACAACAAAATAGTTAAATTTATAACCAAAAAAATGATTATCCAACTAAAAACCATCAATTTTCAATCAAACATGAAATATTTAAATTTTAGTTAAAAAATTTAATTAAAATGAAAAAAAAGTTTTGAAAATTAATTTTCTACCAAAGAAATCAATTTCAAACACCAAAAAGATGAGATGAATTTTCAAAAAAAAACATAAATTTCCAACCAATGAAAAAAAATTTCCAAAAAAACCAACGAAAAACAATTGAATTTTTAACAAGCAAACAAAAAATGAAATTCTAACAAAACAGTTAAATTTTAAGCCAACAAAATGAGTTTTCAAGCAAAAAGATTAATTATCAACAAAATAGTTACATTTTTAACTAAAAGGGAAAAATTTTCAACAAAAAATGGAATAGTTGGTTAAAAAATTATGTTTCGATAAAAAAACGAATTTTCAACAAAATAGTTCAATTTTTAACCAAAAAAATTAATTATAACCAAAAAGATGAATTTTCAAAAAAATATATAAATTTTTAACCGATCAGATGCATTTTCAACCAAAAAAAATGAAATTTTAACAAAATAATTAAATTTTCAACCAAAGAAATAAATTTTTAACAAAAAAGATATACTTTTAATAATTTTTTTTAATTAAACCAAAACTTAAGTTTTCAAAAAAAAATATATATATCTTAAAAAAATTGAGTAGTTACATTTTAGGTTAAAAAAATTATTTTTCTACGCAATAAAACAATTTGGAACAAAACAGTTAAATTTTCAACCAAAGAAATTAATTTTTAACTAAAAAGGTGGATTTGTTAAAATAAAAAGGTGATTTTTCAACAAAATACATGATTTTTAAATCAGGTGGTTGAATTTATAAATAAAAAAGATTAATTTCCAACAAACAAAAAATAAAACAATTTTTAACAAATAGTTAAATTTTTAACTAAAAAAGATGTATCTTCAAAAAAAATTGAGTAGTTACATTTTAGGTTGAAGAAATTAATTTTCCACGCAAAAAAACAATTTGGGACAAGACAGTTAAATTTTCAACCGAAGAAATTAATTTTAAACTAAAAAGGTGGATTTGTTGAACTAAAAAGGTGAATTTTCAACAAAATACATGATTTTTAAATCAGGTGGTTGAATTTATAAATAAAAAAGATTAATTTTCAACAAACAAAAAATAAAACAATTTTTAACAAATAGTTGAAATTTTCAACTAAAAAAGATATATTTTCAACAAAAAATTTAGTAGTTACATTTTAGGGTGAAGAAATTAATTTTTTATTTAAAAAAAAAACAATTTGCAACAAAATAGTTAGATTTTCAACCAGAGAAATGAATTTTAAACTAGAAAGGAGAATTTTTTAAACCAAAAAGGTGAATTTTTAACCAAACAGGTTAATTTTATACCGAAAATGGAATACTTCAATTTTTAATTTTTAAAAATATTTTTTAACAAAAAAAAAAAAATTTCAACAAAATAGTTACATTTTCAACCAACAAAATGGAATTTTAATGAAAAAAATTGATTTTAAATAAAACATAAATTTTCAATCGAATAGTTAAATCTTCAAATAAAAAAGATGAATTAAAAAAAAAATCTCAACGAAATAGTTACATTTTCAACCAAATAAATAATTTTTCAACTAAGATGATGAATCTTCAACCAAAAAAATAATAATTTTGAATACAGTAGTTAAAATTTTAACCAGATAACTGAATTTCATACAAAAAAAATGAATTCTGAACGTAAAATATAATAGTTGATATTTCATCCAAAAAAGAGAGTAATTTAAAATAAAAAATTCAGAAAAAAGACGAATTTTTATTTAAAAAAAGACGATTTTCCAGACAAATATGTAGTTACATTTTTAACCAAAAGAGATAAATATTAAAACTAAAAAGGCCAATTTTAAAGCTAAGAATTGAATTTATAATCAAGAAAGACTTCTTTGTCAGTAAAGAAAAAAATTTCATTCATAAAATTTCAGTTGAATTTTCTAATAAGGTTTTATTAATTCAGTTCGCACTTTAACTGGAAAAATGAGAAAAAGTTTTGTGAAGCGTATGATAAATAAAATGGGAATTTTTATAATTTATAGACTAAAGAGAACACTTTTGGCTCCTTATTTATTTAATTAACAGAATTTATATGTATATTTGTTTTCTAAGTTTATTAATTTTAATTTTTAATTTTATTTTATTTGTATTATATATTTTATTAATTATTAATTTGTGGATGACCCCTTATGTGCCATCATTTAGTACATGGACACCCTTTTTTAGTATTTAAAATTTTTCAATTTCAGATTAATTTTTTGAGTTCTGACTTGAATTTTGCTATTTAAATCATAAATAAAATTAGCCTAAAATGAATTCATTTTGTCAATTTTTTAAGATACCACTGCAAAAACAATTCAAAATATGAAATAATATCTAAATTAATGAACATTTTTTAATACTCTTGTGCCCATTTTAAGTGTAAATTTGAGTGAAAACGCAGTCACTTGTCAGAATAATTTAAAATAAATTTCTTTACACTGTACAACAAATTTTTTTAAATATATGAAGTAAGTAATTATAAGTTTTCTATACAAATTCTTGAAAATTCACATTCATTTGATTTTTATTATTATTTTCCTACGAATTAAATTATTTTTAATTAAATTGAATTACAAACATTAAAAAATGTTTGTATTTTCAGATTTTATTTAAAATTTAGGAGAAATTAAACATTACAATTTGCACCATTTTTCCAATAGCATTTTACTTATCATTTTATCACAAACGAGAAAAAAATTCTGGTTTCCTCCAGGTGGATAAAATTCCCGGTCAAGTAGACACCCTGAATATTTTGATAAACTGAGGCTTTAATTATATCACATCCTTGAGAGTAAAAAAAAAATATTTTTCTAAAATTTCTTGCAATAAATTACTTCCTCGCCGACTTCAGTCGAAACAGTTTCAAACTGAAAAAAAGAGCAGTACTTTTATGCTGAAATGGTGAAATGTTAAAATTTTCTAATTGAAAACATGAAATTGTTTTTAGCAATTTTTCAAGGATGTGATAACTAACGTGCAAAACGTGTGTTTTAGCGTTTTACCTGAAACTAAATTTGGAATGGTTAATCTAATGTGTGCAATCTAACTGAAAAAATGCTTATTCATGAAAAGAGCATCCAAAGAACTAAAATTCGGTATACAAAATTAAAAATCTTGCGAAAGTAACTTATCTCTAATTACGTGAGACTATCAGCATGCCTAGTTCTTTACTTTGGTAATTTATTTTGTATAAAAAATAATAAATTTACTGATGCACAAATTTCATGCGATGCTATTCTGATGTCACAAAACCTTCCTTAATTTTTTAATTTTGTAACAATTTATAATCAATTTTCCTGTAAAAAAAAAAAATAAAAAATAAAATACTAACCTTTTCAACGTTCATGAAAATAGAAAATAAGCCTCGTTTATTTATCATTTTCTAAACATAAAAACAAAAACAAAAAGATTAATTTCAATACACTAATTGCAGTTCAAAGAAAAAAACTTAAAAATAATATTCCACTCCCTTTATATAAATAAAATCAAACGATTTTTGCCATTTTTAAATATACTAAGCATGCCAAAAGACTCTCATATCAGACGGCAAGACGATCTAAAAATCTTCTAAAAAATCTAAAAGACAACCTTTCATTCAGAAATATTTTTTACAAGAAGCAAAAAAATTCGCTTTTTAGAGAAAATGAGAGGAAAATTTTACAGGAAATTAAAGAGCCATTTTTTTCGAATATTTCCAAGTGCGCCCTCTATGTTACCGAGGAGCTGATTAATCTTGAAATCTGCTGTACAAACTTTTGACTTTTTTTAAATCTTTTGAAACTTTTGTTATTTTTCTGGAACTTTTTTTCAAATATATTTTCACAATAAATAACGATAAAGTAAAACAATTCGAAAATTCTCAGTTTTTTTATCAAAATTTGTAATTATTGTAATATTTTTTGAAAAAATGATTTTCACGAAACATAGTGAATTTGTTTTTATTTAAAAAAAAAAAGTTTTTTGGTGATTTTTCAATTCAACACAGTAATTTCGAAATCCGTTTTTTTTTTGCTTTCTGCATCAGCAATTTTTTATTTTCCACTGACCATTTATATTCAAAAAACAGAATTTTGAATTTGTAACATTCTTGGCATAGAAACTTTTATAAACTGTATAAAACAATTTCAAATTAAAATCTATTTATTTGTTTCGATAAGAAATTGATTTTTATACGATAAAGAATGAATTTTCAATCCAAAAGGATGAATTTTCAACAAAGCAGTTTACTTTTCGATTAAAAAATCACTTTCTAACAAGAGTTTAAATTTCAAGGAAATAATTTAAATTTCAACAAAATATATGAATTTTTTAACCAAATTGTTGTATTTTCAATCTACACAGGTGAATTTTTAACCAAATGATCGAATTTTCAAACAAAAAAGATTTAACTTAAAAAAAAGCAGTTGCAATTTCAACAAAATAATTAAATTTTTTACAAGGCAGTTTAATTTTTAACAAAAGATACAAAATTTTCAATCCAAAAGGACAAATCAATTAAAAAGGATGACTTTTTAATAAAAAATTCGAATTTTCAACAAAATAGTTTCATTTTTAACCAAATATAGGAATTTTCTACCAATAGTCGAATTTTCAACAAAATAATTACTTTCGAAAAAAGTTAATTTTTTAAACAAATAGTTGAATTTTAAACCAACGAAAATGAATTCTTGAACAAAATTACGAATTTTCAAAAAAGAAAATTAATTTTCTACTAAAAAAAATTATCTTTTTAAAAAATACACGAATTTTTAAACAAATAGTTTAATTTTCAAATAAAAAAGACATGAGATGAATTTTCAACAAAAAAGTTCACTTTAACCAAACAGTTGCAGTTTTAACCAATAGGGGAAATTCCAACCGAAACTATTTGTTTTTTTAAATGTTTTTTTTAACCGATTTTTTTACTAAAAAAGATCAATTTTCAACTGAAATAAATTTTGAACCAAAAATAGAAAAATTACATTTTCAGGTTAAACTTTTAAACAAATAATTAGATTTTCAATTTAAAAAATCAATTTTTAACCAAAATAAACATATAAACATCAAAAAGTATTAAATTTTTTAATAAAGTGTCATTAAATTGTTGTTAAAGCTGAAAAAAATCAGGAAGAAGTGAGAAACTTTAAAATATTTTCCATTTTAGCTTTGCGATTTTCCACCGTGATAAAATGAACAATCTCTGTCAAAAAGGCGTGTTTTTCTGCTTTCAATCAAAACAAAAAACTAGAAATCAAATGAAAAAATTGAAGTTATGAATTATTATACACACCAACCTACCAAAAAGCGATTCAGTAGAGAACAAGTTTAAAAACCTTTTTTTTTCTTTAAGGGAATAAAAAAATTTCAGGACGCTAGACACCCTGGCACGGCTAGCCCCGATTAAGTTCAAACCAAAAGTACTTGCACATCTATTTTCTCTTTGCACATCCATTTCTCCTATGCACATCCATTTTCCCTTTGCACATCCATTTCTCCTATGCACATCCATTTCTCCTATGCACATCCATTTCTCCTTTGCACATCCATTTCTCCTTCGCACATCCATTTTCTCTTTCGTACGTATTTTGGGGATGCCCTCCGGTTATTTTAAGCCACGAAATAAAAAATCGTACTACGCGTTCCATAGTTTAAAATTACGTTCGTTCAAAAAATCTATAAAATTATATCCTCACGCAGTTTTCGAGAAAAATGAGATTTATAATTCTTGAAAATAAAAGAAGCTTTTCCTCGAAAACATGTAATATGATTTTTTTCTTTCTTGGATAAAGATAACCGGGGGCATTCCCGATACACGTGCAAAAGGAAAACAGGATGTGCAAGTACTTATGGGTTGAACTTAATCGAGGCTAGCCGTGCTAGATAATGTAAAAATTATCCAAGTTTCTTTCTTGTGAAAATAAGACGATTATTCTCATTTTCTCTAGAAAACGTCTTTCTTCCGCTTGTAAAAAGGGTTCCTGGAGGAATAAAGTAACTACCCTCAATACCCTTGAATCTACGTGATCTAAAACCTGACTAGAGGCTATTAAACTAAAATATGTAGATATAATAAATGGTACACACATGCATGCATCAACTAGGTGTCTAGGTACCCACCCGGGTGTAAATCCCTGGTAGGTGGGCACTTGTTGCTGTTGGATAGCAGATGGAGCCTGTGAAGGGGCAGCAGTTACGTATACGGGGGGAGGCACAGGATGGGCCCTAGGGCGCACGTGAGTGTACTCTTGGTACAAGGGTTGACCCAGATGTTGGGTGCCCCCAACAACTGGCCCTCCTGTGGGACTTCGGCCTCCACCTCCACCCCCAGGACTCAGATGGGCTGGATGCCAATGATGACTGTGGCTATGACTCGGATGGGCCGTTGAACCCACCACCTGGCTCTGCCTACAGATACCAACAAATAAAATCATCCCCACTTTAATAAAAATACACTTTCCATGCCTCCATATCTCCGTTGTCCAAAAATATAATTAACAAATTATTCAATATGTGGTATCGGTCAAAAAAAGTATCAGTTTAGACTTTCGTAGATAATTTCGTATGATATTCAGCAAATTTATCATTAGAAAAATGAATAAATTGTGCTGCAAATTTAGGAAATTGTTCAAAATACATAAGGGCACGTATGTCTGGCCCAACCGAGTTTTTATTTTGTTAAAAGAATGCAATTTTATTTATTCTGTTTGAGCTTAAAAAAAATTCCTTGACAATTACATGTTTTTTCCAGGTATCTGAAGTTTGTTTCAGTTTCTAGGGATTTAAATATATATGTTTAATTGAGACGACTTAAAAATACCAAAAAATAAAATTCTCAAAGTTAATAATACTAAAAACATAATAATCATTTTTTGAATTTGTTTCTAATATCAATGAATTTAATTAATGATTTAAACAAATTTTTAATTCATCTGCTCATGCATTTATTTCAGTACATATTCAGGTAAAATTAATGTAAATATAAAGTAAAAATAAATTTGAACGGCTTCAACTGAAAGGTTTTATTTTATTTTTTTTAAAGACGATTTTTCAACAAAATACATTAATTCTCAACTAAATGGATTTTCAACTAATACAGATATATTTTTAAACAAATAGTTGAATTTTGAACTACAAAAAGATCAGTTGTCATCCAAAAATAAAATAATTAAATTTTGAGTTAAAAAAAATTAATTTTCCACAAAAATTAATTTTCAACTAAAGTGATAAATTTTCAACTAAAATAATGAATCTTCAATTGTCATAGAGGACTTTTGAACCAAAAAGATCAATTTTTAACAAAACAATTTTAACTTTCAAGCTAGTAGTTTTATTTTCAACTTAAAAGATCAATTTTAAAGTAAAACGATAAATATTTATCTGGGAAATTTTCAACCAAAAAATGGATTTTCAATCAAGGAGATTAATTTGCTACCAAAAAATACGGTTTTTCTACAAAAATAAATCAATTTTAAACCAAAAATGGAACAGCTAATTTTTGAGTGAAAAATTAATTTTCCACACAACAAAATTTAAGCAAAGTGATGAATTTTCAACTAAAATGACGAATCTTTGTCTGGAATAGATGAATTTTCAAAATTTGAATTTTCCGTTGAAAAAACTTAATGTTCAACCACAGAGATGGATTTTCAACTAAAATCATAAAATTTTCAATTGAAATAATTACAATTTCAGTTAAAGAAAATTAATTTTTAACAACCAGAAAAATAATCTTAAAAAAAAATGACATCAAAGTGATAAATTTTCAACTAAAATTATAAATCTTCAACTAAAGTAGTTGAATTTTAAACCACAATGATGACATTTTAACAAAATACATGAATTTTCAACTAAAAAAATAAAATTCCAACCAAAAATTGAATAGTTAAATTTTCAGATATGATATAAATAAATTTCAAACATCAATATATTATCTATTTCTAATTTTAATATTTATATGTTTAACTAAGATGAATCTTAAACTGTAATAGTTAAATTTTAATCCAAAAAGATAAATTTTCGACTAAAATGATAAATCTTTAACTAAAATAATGAATCTTAACCAAAAATAATTAAATTTTCAACCTAAAAGATTAACTTTTATTCAAGAAGAATAATTTCTTTTAAAAAAGAAGACTCTTTCAAAAGAGTTTTCAGCAAAATACATAAATTTTCAACTAAAAAGATAAATTTTCCATCCAAAATTGAATAGTTAAATTTTGAGATACATAAATAAAGTTCAAAGATCAATATATTATGCATTTTCAATTTTAAGTTACATTTTAGTAAAAAAAATATCTATATTTCAACCAAGAAAAAAACTGATTTTCAAAAAATTGTTACATTTTAAAACAAAGTGATGAATTTTCAACTAAGATAAATCTTCAACTGGAATAGTTGAATTTTATACCAAAAAGATAAATTTACAACTAAAATGATGAATCTTTAACTAACATAATTGGATTTTCAACTGAAGATTAATTTTCAACCGAGAAGAATAATCTCTACCAAAAAATACAAATTTTCAATTAAAAAACATAATTTTTTAACAAAAATTGAATATTTTAATTATAATTTAAAAAAATTAATATTTAAGCAGAGATGAATTTTCGACTAAAATGATTGAATTTTCCATTCGAATAGTTGTAGTTATATTTTCAATTCAAAAAAAAAACTAAATTTCAACCAAAAAAATTAATTTTCAAAAAAATGGTTGCATCGAAGTGACGGAATTTTCAACCAAAATAATAAATCTTCAACTGGAATTGTTGAATTATAACCCAAAGTGATAAATTTTCAACTAATATGATATATTTTTAACTAGAATAATTTCAACTAAGAAAGATAATTTTTCAACAAAAAAATTGAACATTAAAATGTTTAGTTAACAAAAAAATTTGTTTCGCCAAAGAGGTGAATTTTTAACTAAAATTATAGAATATTCAACTCGCATATTTAATTTTACAGTTGAAAAAATTAATATCAAACCCCAAAATAAAGGAATTCTACCGAAATAGTTGAAAACAGTAATATAATTCTACTTTTACAAATGAAAAATTATTGCTATTCAATTTTATACAGCAATTAAAAAAAATATCCC
>JAUELO010000150.1:526621-536665 GCA_032357855.1 Amphibolips quercusostensackenii
AACGGGTGGCTGAACGTATTCATGTTTATATTCGGATCGCTTGGTAGGCCATGATACTCGCTTATCTGCCCCGGTGGTATAAACGATATGCTGTTCCTGCAGATGAGGATGAGCGCTACTCGTGGTCACATACTGCAAGAAGTAGTCATGCATATCATAGGCGTCATCCTGGAAAAACATTACCCAATCACATTATATTAAAAACTGATTTGTTAATGAAAAATTTCAATAAAACTTCCTGCTGAGTTTAATAAAATATAAGTACTTCAGAAAGAAACATTATCAGGGTTGCTGGAGAATTCCGATTTCAAAATGAAGCTTTTTTATCGATTTTACTGTAGGGCCGTTCACAAAAATACGTCACGCTATTTCCAACACTTTTTCCATTCCTTCTATTCTTCAAATAATTAAAATTACACTATATGAAAAAATTAATTTTAGATTTAAAAGTTTTATTTACAACCATGTAGTTCAATTTTCAACCTACAAACTAGAAAAACGAATTTTTTTAGAAGAGAGTTGAATTTTGAATCCAAAAAGATGAATTTTCAACACAGCAGTAGAATTTCCAAAGAAGATGGTTTTCGAACCAAATAGTTTAATTCTCAATAAAATTATTAAGTTGTCAACAAAATAATTAAATTTTCTACAAAACAGTTGTAATTACAACCAAACAGTTGAACTTTTAAGCAAAAGGAAGGAATTGTTAACCAAATAGTTACATTTTCGAACAAAAAAGATAGTTTTCTAATAAAATAGTTGATCTTCCAAGACAAAGAAACGAATTTTTAACCACCAAAACTTTATATACCAAAAACTTTATATTTAATCAAATAGTTGAATTTTAAATTAAAAACGAGCATTCTTTAACCAAAAATAAAATAGTTAAATTTACAGTTGAAAAAATTAAATTTCAACCAAAAAAAGAAAAACTAATTTCCAACCAAATAGTCAAATTTTGAACCAAAGAGATGGATCTTCAAATAATAAATTAAATTTTTAACACAGTTCTTCAACTTTTAACCAAGTAATTGAATTTTTAATCAAGAAGACTAGTTTTCTACCAAAAAGAACGAATTTAAAACAAAATACGTACATTTTCAAAAAATTAGTTGAGTTTTCACATAAAAAATATCTATTTTTAACTAATAATGAGTTGAATTTTCAATCAAAAAAGATGAATTCTTTAAAAAAAGTTAAATAGGCGAAATTCAACTAAAAACGATTAATTTTCAACAACAAAATAGATAAGTGAAATTTACAGTTGAAGAAATTAATTTTTAACGACAAAAATACAAACAATGTAGTTATTTATTTAAACAAAAAGTAGCTTTTTAAACAAAAGAGATGAATTTTAAACCAAAAATATAATAGTAGTCTTTTGAACTAGAAAATATTAAGTTTTGATGAAAAATAATTGGATTTTCTTCTAAAGATTTCAAAAAATATCGAAAGATGTAAAAATTTCCAAACATTTCAGAAATATTTAAAGATTTTAAACAAATTTGCGAAGATTTGAAAATTTTACGAAAATGTCAATAGATTTCACAAAGTTTTCGAAGATTTCCAAAAGAATTCACAGGTTTCGCAAAGATTTTAAAATGTTTACAAAAATTCTAAACGATTTCAAAATATTAAAAAAAATTTCATAAGATTTTAAAGATTTCACAATTATTTCAAAGATTTCACAATTATTTCAGATTCCAAGTATTTCAAAATATTTCAGAAAGTTTCAAAGATTTCAAACAATTTTGCAAAGATTTTAAAGATCTCACAAAAATTTCAATAGATTTCACAAATGTTTCGAAGATTTCCAAAAGATTTTAAAGATTTAAAAAAATTTCAAAATATTTTAAAATATTGTAGAATATTTTAAAAATTTCACAAAGACTTCAAAGAATTCAATAGGCTTCATAATAGTTTAAAATATTTTAGAAGATTTCAAAGATTTCGCAAATATTTTAAAGATTTTACAATTATTTCAAAGATTTCAAAATATTTAAAAAAATTTCAGATTTCAAAGATTTCACAAAAATTAAAAAAAAATCAAAATATTTCACAGACTTCAAAGATTTGGAAAAATTTCAGTTTTCGAAAAATTCAAAAAGATTTCACAATATATAAAAGACTTTAAAATATTGCAGAAGATTTCAAAAACTTGAAGATTTCAAAATAATTCAAAATATTTTAATAGATTCCAAACATTTCGCAAATATTTTGAAGATTTCACAAAAATTTCAACAACAAAAAATCAAACTATTTTCACAATGATTTCAAAATATTGCAGAAGATTTCAAGGGTTTCACAAAAACTTGAAAGCTTCCAAAAGATTTAAAAACATTACAAAATATTTTACAAGATTTTGAAAGATTTCATAGCAGAAGATTTCAAAATAATTTAAAATATTTTAGTACATTTCAAGGATTTTGCAAATATTTTAAAGATTTCACAAAATTTTCAATAGATTTCACACCGGTTTTAAAGATTACCAAAGATTTCAGATTACAAAAAATTTCAAAAGCTTTAAAAATATTGCAGAAGATTTCAACATAATTCAAAATATTTTTATAGATTTTAAAGATTTAGCAAATATTTTAAAGATTTCACAATAATTAAAAAAAGATCAAAATATTTCAGAATGATTTCAAAGATTTTAAAATATTTCAAAGTTTCCAAAAAAATTCAAAAGTTTTCAAAATATTAGAGAAGATTGTAAAGATTTCACAAAAATTTAAAAGATTTCAAAAGATTTCAAAACATTGCAAAGTATTTTGAAAGAATTCAAAGATTTTGAAAGATATAAAAATTTTAAAAAAATTTTAAAAGATTTTAAAGTTTCCCAAAAATTGCAAAAGATTTTAAAAATATTGCAGAATATTTCAGGATTTTCCAAAAACTTAAAGATTGCAAAAAGATTTCAAAACATTTTTAAGTATTTTAGAAGACTTCAAAGATTTCAAAGAATTCAAAATATTTCAGAAAATTTTCAATATTTTGCAAATACTTTAAAGATTTTACGAAAATTCCGATAGAATTCGCACCAGTTTAAAAGATTTCCAAAGATTTCAAAAAATTTCAAAAGATTGAAAAATATTGCAGAAAACTTTAAAGATTTTGCAAAGACTTCAATGAATCCAAAAGGCTTCAAAATAATTAAAAATATTTTAGAGGATTTCAAAGATTTCGCAAATATTGAAAGATTTCACAAAAATTTTTTAAAATATCAAAATATTTCATAACGATTTCAAAGATTTTGAAAAATTTAAAAGTTTTTAAAAACTTTCAAAAGATTTCGAAGGATTTCAAAAGATTTCGAAAGATTTGAAAGATTACAAAATATTTTTAAAATTTCAAAATAATTCAAAATATTTTAGTAGATTTCAAAGATTTAGCCAATATTTTAAAGATTTCACAATAATTAAAATATATATATATATATATATATATATATATATATATTTCAGAATGATTTCAAAAATTTTAAAGTTTCCAAACAATTTTTAAGATTTCAAAAATCTAGAGAAGATTTCAAAGATTTCACAAAAACTCAAAAGATTTCAAAACATTGCAAGGTATTTTAAAAGAATTCAAAGATGTTGACAAATTACAAAATTTTCAAAAAATTTTAAGATTTCAAAGATTTCAAAAAAGTGCACAAGATTTCACAAAAATTAAAATAAAATAAAAATACTTCACAATGATTTCAAAGATTTCAGAAGATTTCAAAGTTTCCAACAAATTTCAGAAGATTTCAAAATATTGCAGAGTATTTTTCAAAGATTTTCCAAAAACTGAAAGATAGCAAAAAGATTTCAAAGTATTTTAGAAGATTTCAAAGATTTCGAAAATATTTTAAAGATTTCAAAGATTCCAAAGATTTCAAAATATTTCAGAAAATTTTAAATACTTTGCAAATATTTCAAAGATTTTACCAAAATTTCAATAGAATTCACACCAGTTCCAAAGATTTACAAAGGTTTTAAAGATTTCCAAAGATTCCAAAAAATATCAAAAGATTAAAAAATATTGCAAAAGATTTTAAAGATTTCGCAAACTTCAAAGATTCAGCAAATATTTTAAGATTTCACAATAATTAAAAAAAAATCAAGATATTTCAGAATGATTTCAAAGATTTTAAAAGATTTCAAAGTTTCCAAAAAATTTCGAAAGATTTTAAAATATTAGAGAATATTTTAAAGATTTCACAAAAACTTAAAAGATTTCAAGGCATTGCAAACTATTTTAAAAGAATTCAAAGATGTTGAGATTAAAATTTTTTTTTTAATTTCAAAGATTTCAAAATAGTGCACAAAATTTCACAGAATTTAAAACAAAAGAAAAGTACTTCACAATGATTTCAAAGATTTTAGAAGATTTCAAAGTTTCCAACAAATTTTAAAAGACTTCAAAATATTAAAGAGTATTTTTCAAAGATTTTCCAAAAACTTAAAGATAGCAAAAAGATTTCAAAGTATTTAAGAAGATTTCAAAGATTTCGAAAACATTTTAAAGATTTCAAAAAGATTGCAAAGATTCCCAAGATTTACAAAGGTTTCAAAGATTTCCAAAGATTCCAAAAAATATCAAAAGATTAAAAAATATTGCAAAAGATTTTAAAGATTTCAAAGTTTTCAAAAACTTTCAAAATATTGCAGAAGATTTTAAATTAATTTATAGTATAACAATAGAATTAAATGATTTCGCAAATATTTCAAAGATTTCACAATTATTTCAAAAATTTCAAAGATTCCGTGGATTTCAAAATTTTTCAGAAATTTTCAAAAATTTCACAATTATTTCAAAGATTTCAAAAGAGTCCAAGGATATACAAATATTTCAGAAAGTTTCAAAGATTTTAAAGATTCCAAGAATTTCAAAATATTTCAGAAAGTTTGAAAGATTTCAAACAATTTTGCAACGACTTTAAAGATTTCACAAAAATTTTTAATAGATTTTACAAGAAATTTAATAGATTTCACAAAGGTTTCGAAGATTTTCAAAATATTTCAAAACATTTCAGAGGTTTCGCAAATATTTCAAAAGATTCTACTAAAATTCTACATCTTTTAAAATATTTCAGGAGATTTCAAAGATTTTACGATTATTTCAAGGATTCCAAGGATTTAAAAATATTTCAAAATGTTTCAAGATTTCAAACAATTTTGCGAAGCTTTTTATATATAATTTCACAAAAATTTCAATAGTTTTTTACAGAGGTTTCGAAGATTTCCAAAAGATTTCAAAATATATGAAAAGATTTAAAAGAATTCACAATTATTTTACAGATTCCAAGTATTTCAAAATATTCCAGATAGTTTCAAAGATTTTAACAATTTTGCGAAGATTTTAAAGATTTTATACAAATTTCAATTTATTTCACAAATCTTTCGTAGATTTCCAAAAGATTTCCAAATATTTTTGAAAATTTCAAGATTTCAAACAATTCTGCAAAGATTTTTAAAATTTTACAAAAACGTCAATAGATTTCACAAAGGTTTCGAAGATTTCCAAAGATTTCAAACAATTTCAAAACATTTCATTGTGAAGTCTAGATTTAGATGCTTCACTCGGAAAATAAAATCACTAGTTTTTATTTTTCCAAGAATATAAAATATTATTACTATTCACATTTATATTTTCCATCCGTGATGTCAAATTCTGGAAGTGTGACGTAGTTTTTGAATAGCCCCATGTAGAACACATATCAGTAAAAACGGTTTTATGACGCAAACCGTCTAATGGTTCAGAGTTCTTGATTTTTAATCTTGCATGGTGTATTATTAACAACGACAGTATTTATTTAAAAAATACCATCGTTTCTCAACCTGCAATTACGACTTTCGAAATAGTTTCAGAATCCCTAACAACCCTGAATATTGTTTTAAATTGTCATTCGAATAAATCGGATGACAATTGTATTTCAATTCAAATAACCAAAAACCAAAAATTGGAAAAATAATTTTAATTGGTCAATTATCAAACCTGGTAAGTCGGTGGTTCTTTGCAAGCAGGCGCGTGACAAGGATGAGGAGCAATGTACTCAACACCAGGTTCTGGCTTTGTTGCTACATTTATCATATTGCACTCAGACTGCACTTTCGCCAACAGACGCTTCTTCTGTGATTGAGAGGAGGTATAGCCAGAACTACAAAAAAATAATTACAAATGAGTACAAAGAATTTAAAATATTTTTTATTTAATTTTATACCTTAGGCTATGGCTAACGCTCGATCAGTATCAGGATTGCTACAAAAGTCGGATTTCAAAATTTCATCAATTTTTCAGGTTTTACAGGTCTACTTTTGAAAAAAATTACGGATCATTTACAAATTAACGATGGTCAATTAAATTCAATTTCAAAACATTCTACTGATCGCAGAATAATTTACCAACAATTTCATATACAATTATTTATTAATGTAAATGTAAAGCGCGTTTCAACATTATTGATTTTTAGACAATTGTCAATAATATTAATATAAATTTTCTTAATAGTTTAAAATTATTACTAGCATATCCAGGGGTTGACAAACAATTTCACAATATTACAGAAAAATTCAGACTTTAAAAAAAAATTAACCATTTCACAAATTTTTTAAAAATTATACAAAAATTTCAAAAAATTTCCATAGTTTTTAACCATTACATGAGGATTACGCAAATATTTAAAAGATTTCATCAAAAATTTAAAATATTCCAAAATATTTCAATACATATAGAAGTATTTTAGAAGATTTCAAAGATTAGAAAAATATTTCGCAAAAGTTTCACGAATTTTCAAATATTTCACAAAATTCCAAAACATTTTTAATATTTCAAAATATTGCAAAAGATTTCAAAGACTTTACAAAGGTTTCAAAGAATTCAAAACGTTTCAGAATACATCATTCAAAATATTTCACAACGACATCAAAGACTTTGAAAGATTTAAAAAAATTTCAAAAGATTTTTAGATTTCAAAGATTTTGAAACTATTTTAAAGATTTGGCAAATATTTTAAGATTTCGCAACTATTTTAAAGATTTCGCAAATATTTCAAAGATTCAAATTTCAAAATATTGCAGAAGATTTAAAAGACTTTACAAAGGTTTCAGAGAATTCAAAACGTTTCAAAATAATTAAAAATATTTCGCAACGATTTCAAAAACTTTCAAAACTTCAAAGATTTCAAAAAATTCCAAAAAATTCCAAAAGATTCTTAACGATTTTAAAACATTTCAAAGTATTTTAAAAGATTTCAAAGATTTTGCAACTCTTTTAAAGATTTCGCAAATATTTTAAAGATTTCGCAGATATTTTAAAGATTTCTCATATATTTCAAAGATCAAAATTTAAAAATATTTAAAAATATTGCAGAAGATTTCAAAGATTTTACAAACACTTCAAAGAATCATAAAGATTTGAAAACAAATCAAAATATTCAAGATTTCAAAATTTCGAAAATATTTTTAAGATTTCACAAAAAATTGCAAGACAAAAAATTAAAATATTTCACAATGATTTCAAAGATTTCAAATTATTACAGAAAATTTTAAAGATTCCAAAAGATTTAAAAATATTTCAGAAGATTTCAAAGATTTTTAATATTTCACAAAGGTTTCGAAGATTTTCGAAGATTTTCAAAGATTTCAAATAATTTCAAAGATTTCAAGAAATTTCAAAACATTTGAAATATTACAAAACATTGCAGAACATTTCAAAGATTTCACGAAAACTTTAAAAAAATTTCACAATGATTTTAAAGACTTTGAAAGATTTTTAAAGATTTCAAAAATTTGGAAAGATTTCGAAGTTAAAAAAAAATTTCAAACGATTTCAAAATATTGCAGAAGATTTTAAAGATTTCACTAAAACTTTGAAGGATTTCAAAACATTTGAAATATTTTAAGAAAGATTAAACAAAGATTTCAAAGATTCCAAAAGATTTAAAAATATTTCAGAAAATTTCAATGATTTTAAAGATTTCAAACGATTTGGCAAAGATTTTAATGATTTCCAAAGATTTCAACAAATTTCAACAGATTTAAGAAGATTTCGAAGATTTCAAAATATTGCAAAAGATTTCAAAGATTTCACAAAAACTTTTAAGAGAACAAAAGATTTCAAACCATTTTAAAGTATTTTAGAAGATTTAGAAGATTTTGCAAATATTTTAAAGATTTAACAGTTTTCAAAATACTTCGAAAATTTTAAAGATTTCACATTTTTTCGCAAAGATTTGAGAGATTGTACAAAAATTTCATGCTTTCACAAAGGTTTTAAAGATTTCTAAAGACCCCAAAAATTTTAAAGATTTTTAAAAATTTCAAGATTTCAAAAGATTGGTAAGATTTCAAAGTATTTTAGAACATTTCAAAGATTTCACAAAGACTTTAAAGATTCCAAAATATTTGAGAATATTTCAAATATTTTGCAAATATTTCAAATATTTCAGAAAATTTCAATAATTTCAAAGACTTCCAAAGATTTCAAAAAATCTTTAAAAATTTTTAAATATTTCACAGCGGTTTTAAATACATATTTCAAAAGATTTTTAAGATTTCACGAAAATTGAAATTATTTCAAAGATTTCAAGAGGATTTCAAAGATTTCACAAATAGGTAAATGTTTATGTTAATGATTTTTCCAAATTTTGCAGTAAATAGTTTAAAACGGAAAATTATCTTTCTAGTATGAAAATAGAAAAAATACTCGGGGAGACCAAGAAAAATTTTGTATTTTGACCAAATAAAGACAAATATGTTGCATTTTTCTCAATAATTATTTTCTTTTATCTTTTCTCTGTTTTTTAACATCTTTTCTCTGTTTTTTTCATTAAAAAATTCAATGCAATATACGCAATAATTAATTACTTAAAAATGTAGATGTATTATTGTTTTTTAAAAATACTTACAAATCTGAGAATAATCCTTAATTTAGTTTCGAATTATTTCTAATTTTTATCTACATTCGTTTTTTTCAAAAAGAAATTACATAAACACAATAAGAGAATTCAAGAAAAATATTTAAAGTTATCAAATTTCATAATAAAGGGCGACATATCTTCTTATTAAAGTTGTAAAAATTACATAATAAAAATAGTATTAAGATTGCAAAAAAAATTTATAAATTTACTTGAATCAAATGTTTCGTTATGATTTAAAAAAGCAGAACAAGATAAAAAAAGTTTGAAAAATAAAAAGGAATTCATTACATAAAAAGAAATCTAAATCAATTAAAGATTTTTTAATGTTATATGTTAATAAATTTCAATTAATTGCTTCCATAAATTTTAGTTTCAATATTTAACAGTTGATTACTTGGAAATATAATACTAAAAAATACAAATTTCCATAATTCTGATTAAAATCATTATATATAAAACAAATTTGGTTTCATTAATAAATTATGAACGTTTATTCAATCTTTTATATTTTATTTAGGCTTTAAACCATTTACTTCACAATTCGGAAAAGTTATCAAAGTAAACAATTACCTACAAGTATTTCAAATATTTCAAATATTTCAAAAAGAACTGTATACCAGATTTCAAGAGTGATCAACCCCTCGATCATGTTCTTTTTATTAGTTAAAAAAAAAAAAAAATAGATTCATATGAATTCGGATATTAAAAATTCGCTCTAAGGTACCGTGAACTGGGTCAAAGCGGCGCACCTCTTAATTCTCCAATGAAAACGCGAAATTGCTTCTTCTAGGTTTTACAATTGTTAGTTACAAGCCTCTACAATTTTTACCTAGAAGAAGCAAATAACGCACTCGGAAACGCAAAATCGTAGGTGCGCTTATGATATTGTTTCGTAATGTGTCGCATTGCATCATATTGTATTATATTGTATCGTATTGTATCATATCATATGATATTGTATCATACAGTATAATATGACATCATATAGTATAATAGTGTATCATATTGTACAATACTGTATTATATTGTGCTGTTTTGTCATATTGTATGATACTGTATCATAATCCATCATATTATATTATATTTATCACATTGTATCAGTTGTGTATCAGATTCTATCATATATGATACTGTACCAT
>JAUELO010000150.1:608121-619423 GCA_032357855.1 Amphibolips quercusostensackenii
CATACAGATTGTTCAAGACTCCAGAGACTTTTGGATCGAGAGAAACAAGAACTGTCATTCGTTCTGGTTTAGCTTAAGGATTAGGATTCTGCTTCACGTCCTAGGGATGCATCAGAACATAATCATTCTACCATTTCAATCAATTCAATCAAGTCAATCACCATCATCAATCAGACCTCATTTGATTCTGTTCCTAATCATACAGATTGTTCAAGACTCCAGAGACTTTTGGATCGAGAGAAACAAGAACTGTCATTCGTTCTGGTTTAGCTTAAAAGTTAGGATTCTGCTCCACGTCCTAGAGATGCATCAGACCAAAGGATTCTGTTCCTGATCATTCAAACTGATCAAGACTCGGTGGCGTCTAGAGATTTTTGAATTTTACCTTTTGGCCACAACGTTGTTGGTACGAATCTAGAAGTTTGATCGTAGAAGTGCGCACCAAGGATTGTTGGATGGGACTACTCTTCTGCAGCGCATTATTGTGCAGCGAGTTGAAAGCGGCGTTAGTACCGCTGACGGAATACCGTTGCAAACCAGGATTGTCCAATTGGTAGTCGCTGGTCGATTGGACCAAGGCGTGTTGGATGACCGGCTGGCTCACGTTGTAATCCAACTTGCGCTTCTTGCTGTGGTGAAGAGCGATGTTGTTACCGCTGCTGCTGTTGACGCTGCTCGTCTGTTGAGTTTGGATGAACATGTCACACATTCCCTGCAAACAGAAATAGAAACCAACATTAGAAACTGACTTCCTAGACAAGACCCTCTTTAACATCTACTGAATACTTAAGGGTGTACTAATTTTGGAAGAGAGCTGAAGGTGAACTCTAGAAAAAAAATATTTCAGATTAAAATTTTTTCTTTAACAATACTTAAGAGTTTAATGTTTTGCCTTTATCTTCAGGAAAAAGTATCAATTTTTATCTAATCCTAATGTTGTGCTAATATTATTCTTCGGAAGATTCGCTACAAATCTCATTGGTACATTTTTATTTTAAAAAATGCATTCATGAATTATACAATTATTATTTTTATAAACAATATTTTTCTTGAATAATATTTTCCAAATAAAAACATACCAGACTAGAATTGAATAAGAATATCAACTTTGACCTAATCAGAAAACAAAAACATAAAACGACAAATAAATATTGTTAAATAAACCATTTTAACCTGAAATACATTTTTCTCAAGTTCATCTTCAGTTACCTAACACAATTAGCTGCAATTAAGAATGGGAATATTTTCCTCGACTTCATAAATTATTTTTAACAATGCTCATTTTTGAACAGGGACAACTTTAGTAGATCCTTAAATAACTTCTCTTTCGTTCATTAAGTTTAAAAATACATGAGGGTCGATACAGAATTTTATGACCCTCAGGGGCCGTTAAAAAAACCCAATTAGAAAATCCAACTATTTTTCCGTTGAAAGTTAATTCTTTTCAATTGAAAAGTCTACTATTATATTTTTCGTTGAAAATTTATCTTTTATGATTTAAAATTAACTATTTCGTTAAAGCGTGAACTACTTTTTAAAAGTTAATTTTATTGGTTAAAAATTTAACTATTTTTTTGAAAATTGTTTCAAAATTGACTACTTTTGGTTTAAAATTCAATTAGTTGGTTGAAAATTCACGTCTTTAGTTGATAATTCGTCTTTTTTGGTAAAAATGGATCGTCTTGGTTGAAAATACAACTGCAAGGTTAAAAGCGAACTACTTTGTTAAAAATTAATTTATTATTAAAATTATTGCGGGTACTATTATTAAATTCAATTTAAACCGCTTGGTGAAAATATTGCATTTTCTACAAGATAGATGATTTTTTTCAACTGAATATATTAATTCTTAACCAAATAGTTAAATTTGTAACTAAAAAAGGTCAATTTTCAAGCAAGTAGTTAAATTTTGAACAAAGAACGATCAGTTTTGTACAAAAAATGAAATAATTTAATTTTTATCTATAAAAATTAGTTTAAAAAATTAGCCAAAGTGATGAATTTTGAAGTAAAATGATGATCTTCAAATGAAAAAGTGAAAGTTTAAAACAAGAAGATGTATTTTAAGCAAAAGTTTAATTTTCAACCAAGTAGTTTCATTTGCAAAGAAAAATATGAATTTTGAAATAAATTATTTATAATTAACTGGAATACTTAAATTTTCATAAAAAAGATGAATTTTCAAAAAATATCAATTTTCTACTAAAAAAAAAAAAAAGATTTTTCATCAAAATATATGAATTTTCAACGAAATAGTTGACATTGTTGAATTTCCAATGAAAACAAAAATCAAATTTCAATTAAATAGTGAATGTTTGATCTAAAAAAGATCAGTTTTTCACCAAAAATAGAGTAATTGAATTCACATTTAGAAAAATTTCTTAACCAAAAAATTACCTAGTGATCAATTTTTAACAAAGTACATGAATTTTCAACTAAAAAAAAAAACAATTTTTGAAACCAAAGAGTTTGATTTTTAGATTAAAAATATTAATTTTTAAACAAAAATGAAACAGTTACATTTTTATTTAAAAAATTAATTTTGAATCGTACTGATGAATTTTTATCTAAAATGACGAATCTTCAACTGGAATAGTTAAATTTTCAATCAAAAAAATGAGTTTTTAACTAAAATTATGAATCTTCACAGAAAAATTTCCAATCAAAAAGATGACTTTAACTAAATACATGAAATTTCCATTAAAAAAAGATAAATTGTCAACCAAAAAATGAATAATTAAATTTTCAAATGAAATATTTTAATTTCAAACCAAAAAAGATGAATTTTCAACTAAAATGATGTATCAAAGAATAATTGCATTTTCGACCAGAGATGAATTTGTAACTAATATGATGGAATATTCAACTAGAATAGTTACATTTTTATTGAAAAAAAAATTAAATTTCAACACGAAAAAAATCAACATGATAGTTAAAGTATCATCTGGAAAATTTAATTTTGAGTAAAAGAAAATTAATTTTCAGCTAAATAGAAAACAAATTTGCAACAAAATAGCTCATTTTTCAACCAAAGAGATGAATTTTCATTTAAAATGACGAATATTCAACCAAAAAAAAATTAATTTTTAACAAAAGGGTTGAATTTTGAAACAAGTAATTAAATTTTCAATCGAATAATTAAATTTTCATCACAAAAAAGACGAATTCTAAAGGTCAAATGTAGTTATTGATATTTTAACCAAAGAAGACTAATTTTTAATAAAAAAATAATTGAATTCATCCAAAAAAGATTTTTTAACACAAGTTAAATTTTCAGCTAATAAAGATTTTTTAGCTAAGCAAGATTTCTCAGTCAAGAGATAAAAAATAGTGCATTTTTGAACTAAAAAAAATTAATTTTGAACGGAAAATAAAATTAATGAATTTGCATTTAGAAAAATTAATTTTCCGAACAAAAAATTACGTGAAGTGATAAAGTTCCAACCGTAGAATATTAAAGAAAAAAAAATGAATCACCAAAGAAGAAGAATTATTTTCTACCAAAAAGAACACTTTCGAAAAATTTCTTGACTTTAAAAAAAATTCTCAGACATTTCCAGGTTTTTCCAGGTATATAAAAATTCCCTGACAATTCCAAGGGTTTCCAGGTAGGGTAGATTCGTTTTTTTGTTAAAAATTAATTTTTTTTAAACTGAAAATTTGACTATTTTATTTTTGGTTGAAAATTATTGATCTTTTTTTTTGAAAATTCAACTATTCGGTTGAAACTTCGTGTATTTTGTTCATAATTTAGGTTTTTGGTTGAAAATCCGTTTTGTTGGTTAAAAATGTAACTATTTTGTTCAAATTTCACTTTTTTTCGTTGAAAAACAATTTTTTAAATTAAAAATATAGGCTTTCGATTTTTGGTTGAAAATCCATCTACTTTGATGCAAATTCATGGTTTTTGTTATAAGTTTACCTTCTTAGTTTAAAATTCATTTCTTTGGTTGAACATTAAACTACTTTGTTGGAAATTCGTTGTTTTTTTTAAATTAATTTTTTAGCTATTCCATTTTTTGTTGAAAATTTTGTTAAAAGTTCAATTCGTTGATTAAAAATTTATTTATTTCGTTGAAAACTCGTCTTTTTGGGTGAAAATTGATTTTCTTATTTGAAAATTTGACTATTCCTTTTTTGGTGAAAAATTGCCGTTTTTTTAGTTGAAAATTCGTCTTTGTGTTTGAAAATGTAACTATTTTGTTGAAATTAGGGGTTGAAAAAAAAATTTTTTTTTAAACTAAAAATATATGTGTTTCTTTTTCGTTTGAAAATGGATCATTTTTAGTTGAAAATTGATCTTTTTGCTTGAAAATTGATCGTTTTTAGTTGACAATTCAACTGCTTGGTCGAAAATAAACTTTTTGAGTGAAAATTCATATTTTCAGGTTCAAAATCTAACTTTTTTGTAAAGAATCAGCCTTTTTGGTTTAAAAATTCAACAATTTTATGGAAATTTTGTTTTCCTCTTGGATTAAAAATCTTTCCTGGTTGAAAATTTACCTCTTGTTGGAAAATTCGTCTCTTTGGTTTGAAAATTTATCTTTATTTAAATATTTGGTTGAGAATTCAATTATTTTGTTAAAAAGTTAACTGTTTCGTAGAATATCCGTCTTTTTGACAGAAAATTTTTTCTTCTGAATTGAAAATTCAACTGCCTTCTGAAAAATTAATCTTTTTGGCTTGAAAATTCGACTATTTGATTATTATTCATGTCATTTGCTTAAAAGTTCAACTATTCCGTTTTAAATGCAACTGTTTAGTCTAAAATTATTTTTTGTTGTTGAAAATTTACGTAAGTGACTTTGCGATTTCGGTCTATTTTTTATATCTGGCAATGGTAAAATCGACGTAAATGACAATGTCACGTAAGGTTTTCCTGAGTACGTCAGAAAAATGTAATGTAGAACACATATCAGTAAAAACGGTTTTATGACTCAAACCGTCTAATGGTTCAGAGTTCTTGATTTTTAATCTTGCATGGTGTATTATTAACAACGACAGTATTTATTAAAAAAATACTCTCGTTTCTCAACCTGCATATATAATTACTTAAAAAGAAACCGTGTCAAATTTAGTCCGGATCAAAAAAATTCTGAGGAGTTCTGACAAAATTGTAAGGAAAATCCGAAAAACTTTTGTTTTTTTCATTTAGACGAATTAAACATTTTTTTGTACATTGTTGTGTCCATTGACATATTTTATTTTCAATAAAACAGTTCAATTTTTTAACTTAAGATACTTCCCATAAACAGAAAAAAATTTGTTAAAACAAAAAAAAAAATAATGCAAATACACTACAGCCAAATAAGGAGTGGATATCCACTTCTTCGTATTTTAAATTTGTTATCTTTGGATTTGTAATTTTATGAATTCTGAGAAGATTCTACTAAAAAAGATAAATTTTCAACAAAAAATAAAATAGTAAAATTTTTAGTTTAAACCACTATTTTCAAACAAAAATACGAAGAATTTTGAACAAAATTGTTCAATTTTAAAACAAAGAGATGTATTTTCAACTAAAATAATCAATCATCCACCAAAAAAATTCGGTTCACAAATTAGTTTAAGTTTTAAACAATTAGTTGAACTTTCAACTGAAAAATATTAGTTCTTCACGAAAAATGTAATAATTATTATTTTAACCAAAAAATATGAAAATTATGCCAAAATAGATGGAATTTTAACCAACAAAATTAATTTTCAAGAAAGATCAATTTTCTACAAAAAAAAAGACGAATTTTCAACTACAAGCAGTATCACCCAAAAAGATTAATTTTTAACCAAATAGTTGAAGTTTCTGCTAAAAAAAAATAGGTAAATTTTCAATAAAAAATGGGTAAGTAAAATTTTTAGTTTAAAAAATTCATTTTCAACAAAATAGTTAATTTTTCAATCAAAGAGATAAATTTTCAAGTAAAATGATGAATCTTCGACGAAAAAAATTAATTTTTAATATAGCAGTTGAATCCGAAACTAAAAAATATAATTAATATTGTAATCTAAACTTTGATTTAGAAAAAAAATAAATAAATTTTTTACCAAAAAAAAAACAGATTTTGAACCAAATAATTTCATTTTTAAACAAAAAGATTAATTTTTAACACTAAAGATTAATTTTTTATCAAAAAAATACAATTTTTCTAAAAAAATGCATGTATTTTCAACTAAACAGTTAAGTTTCTCATTAAAAAAGATACATTTTCTAGTAAAAATAGAATAGTTAAATTTTCAGTTAAAAAAAAAAATTAATTTTAAACCAAAAAAAAGCCGCTTGAGAAAAAACAAATTTTTACATTTCGACCGAATAGTTTAATTTTCAATACAAAAAGATGTATTCTCAACGAAAATTGCAATAGTTGAATTTCCAAGTGAAAACGATCAATTTTCAACAAAAAAGGAATATTTAAATTTGCAGGTACAGAAATTAATTTTCAACTAAAAAGATGAATACTTAACGGAAAATTTAATAGATGATATTTCAACGTAAATGACGAATTTTCAACAAAGAGTTGAATTATTAACTAAAAACAACAAATTCCCAACCAAAAATGAAAAAGTTAAATTTTTAGTTCAAAAATGAAATTTTTTACAGAAAAAAAGAACGATCATTTAAATAAAATTATAAATTTTCAAACAAAAAATGACGAATTTTCAATAAAATAGATGAATGTTGAACTTTATAGTTGAATTTTCAACTAAAAAAAAATGAATTTTTAACTAATTGAATTTCCAACTGAAACCGATCAATTTTGAACAAAAAAAGAATACTTAAATTTTAAACGAAAATCGATCAAATTTGCACAAGAAAAAAAACATTTAAATTTTTAATTAAAAAAATTAGTTTTCAACAAAGCAAAAAAAAAACTAGTATTCAACAAAATAATGGAACTTCGAAAAAATCGTTGAATTTTAAATTTAAAAAAAAAATACATTTTTAGTCAAATAGTTGAATTTCGAAACAAAAACGATCAATTTCGAACAAAAAAAAATTAAATTTTCAACTAAAAACGATCAATTTTGAACAAGAAAAGATAATTAAAATTTTCAACTAAAAACGACCAATTTTAAACAAAAAAAATTTTAATTTTCAACTAAAAACGATCAACTTTGAACAAAAAAAGAAAATTTAAATTTTCAACTAAAAACAATCAATTTTGAACAAAAAAAGAAAATTTAAATTTTCAATAAAACAGATGAATCTTGAATAAAATAATATAATTTTTAACCACAAATTGCAAATTTAATTTTCAGTTCAGAAAAAAAAAATTTTTACAAACAGTTTGAAATAATATACACAGTTAAATCTTCAACCAATAAAACTATTTTTTTTTGCAAAGTAGTTCAACTTTTAACCAATTACTTAAATTTTCAGTTAAGAAGATTATTTTTGTAACTTTTATTTTACTTATTTATTATTTGTATTATTTTTACTTTGTACATTTTTTAAAAAGAATTTGCAACAATGTAGTTAAATCTTCAACCAATAAAATGATTTTTTTCCAAAGTAGTCGAAATTTCGACGAGAAAAGATGCAATTTTACCATAATAATTGAATATGGTTGAATTTTTAACAAAATAATTAAATTTTTGACCAAATAGTTGAATTTTTAACCCAAAGACTTTTAACAGGATCCCTACTCAAATCCTGGAAAAAATTTCTAACGATTCCAGGTATTTTCCAAGTGTTTCTAAATTTTTCCAGTATGAATTTCGCATTTTTTAAAGCAATCAATTCGGAATAGGCATATAATTACCCGAGTTTATTATAATTTTTTTTTTCAGTTTTTGTAAACATCCCAATGAGTGGTAGAGCTATGCGGATTCTACGCCACTTACCGATCGAGTAGGTTCTGTTCCATACTAAGTTACCTGCATCAAATAATTACCATCGACCGGTAATTACTATAGGTCGGTAACTTAGCACGGAACACAACCTGCTCGGTCAGTAAGTGGCTTAGAATCTGCATAGCTCTACTACTTAAATGTGTAAAATAGTACTATTCAAATGTAAAATTAAATAACTGTTTTTCATTTGTGAAAGTAATTTTATAAATGGACTACATTTCTCAATGGTACAAGTATCAAGGGATTTAATTAATTTGTGAATAAAGAAAGCTTTGACAAATTTTTACAAGGGTACTTCTAAATAGATCAATTATCACCATCAAATAATCAAATAAACAAATAATTAAATGAACAAATAATACCAAAAACCAAATTAATAATAGCATTTAATTATCTGATAATTAAATCGAACCTTTACTTATACAAATGAAAAAAAGATTTTTATTTAATATTATATTACAATTTTAATAAAAACTTGAGAAAGATCGGAAAAATTCCTTGACAATTCCAGGTTTTTCAGGATTAGAAGAAAATTAAAATTTCTTATTTTTCTTTTAGCAATTTTAATTTTTTTTGTGCCGAGGTTAGCAAATTCTCCCTGAATAAATCCCTGGCAGGAGATATGAAGGAAGTTCAATATACCTCGACGGAGATGAGCGCTGCAGCGCTTAATTAAGTTACAAGATTAGCGCGTACCGGAAAATGGCGGACGGCACATTAATAACATGGAACCGGAAAAGTGACAACGTTAATAACCAGGGAAAAAAAGAAATTGCTTTGAAAATAAAACCTCTGAAAGCATTAGCTTCTAATATCAAAATCCGACAAAAAGGCTTTATAAATCCAAATGAAATTTTCTCTTAACAGGGAAAATTAAAAAAAATTCTCAAAACAGGGAAAATAGGGTGATTTTTCACGATAATAGGGAAATGAATTATTTAAAATTAATTGATGAATGTTTAAACAAAAAGATGACTTTTAAACCTGAAAAGACGAATTTTCCACACAAAAAAAATTTTCAACCAAATCATTAAATCTTCAACAAAATAGTTAAATTTTCGAGCAAATAATTTAATTTTTAACAAAACAGTTAAATTTTTCAGCAATTAGATGAATTTTTAACTAAATGGTAGAATTTTCAAACAAGAAAGATTAAACTTCAACCAAAAAAAACGAATATTCAGCAAAAGAGTTACATTTTCAACCAGAGATGAATCTTTAACTAATGAAATAAATTTTTAAGAGAGTAGTTCGACTTTCAACCACGTATTTAATTTTTTAACTAACAACGATAAATTTTGAACACAAAATGGAATAATTAAATTTTCACTAGAAAGAATTAATTTTCAACAAAACAGTTCAACTGTCAACCAAGTAGTTGAATAATCAATAAAAAAAGCGAATTTTTAGTAAAATATTTAATACTTAAATTTTCGACTAAAAACGATTAATTTTCAAACAAATGTCGAATAGTTAAATTTACAGTTCCAAGATCAATTTGCAATTTAAAAAATTCCAAACCATAGTTTGAATTTGTAAATAAAAATTTGCAACTTTCAGTTGAAAAAATTCATTTTCAACCAGAAAACGAATTTGCAACCAGAAAACGAATTTTCACCCAGGAACCGAGTTTTCAACCAAAAAAGTCGAATTTTCAACCAATACAATGAATTTTTAAACAACTAGTTCAACTTTTAACCAAATAGTTGAACTTTTAACCAAAAAGTTATTTTTCAACCAAATAAATGCATTTTTATCTAAAAACGATTAAATTTTAACAGAGAATGAAGAGTTAAGCTTTTAGTTAAAAAATTAAATTTCAACTATAAATGGAAAACTTATATATATTTTTTTTTAATAATAATTTTCAACAAAAAAAAAACAGATTTTTAAGACTAAGTTTGAATTTTCTACCAAAACGTTAATTCTCAATCAAATATTTGCATTTCCATATAAAAAAATCAATTTTCAACAAAAAATGGAATAGTTTAACTTTCAATTCAAAAAATTAATTTTTAAACAAACAAGAATTTTCAACCAAACAAAAAATTTTCAACCAAAGAATTTTCAACCAAACAAAGAATTTTCAAACAAAGAATTTTCAACCAGACAAAAAATTTTTAACCAAACAAAGAATGTTCAACCAAACAAAGAATTTTCAACTAAACAAAGAATTTTCAACCAAAAAAAAATTTTTAACCAAAAAAAGAATTTTCAACCAAAAAAAGAATTTTCAACCGAAAAAAGAATTTTCAAGCAAAAAGAGAATTCCCAAACAATAAAATGAATGTTTAAGAAAGTAGTCAACTTTTAATCAACTAGTTGAATTTTCAACCGAAAAATATGAATTCTGAATGAAAATTGTATAATTAAATTTGAACTAATAAGTGATAATTTTGAACAAAAATGAAAGTTACATTTTTAGGTTAAAAATATTAATTAAAAAAAATTTCAAGCCTAAGTTTCATTTTCAACCAAAAAGTTAAATTTTAACTAAATAGTTGCATTTTTAACTAAAATTTTTTTACCACAAGTAAAAATTAAATTAGCAGTTTAAAAATTAATTTTCAATCCAAAAAAACCGAAATTTTTAACAAAATAGTTAAATATTCAACCAATAAAGTAAATTTTTTGACCAACTACTTAGTTTTCACCTGAGTACATTAATTTCCGGACAAAAAATTAAACTTTTTAGTGAAATAGTATAATTTTCAACAAAATAATTAAATTTTATACCAAATAGTAGAATTTTCAACCGAAAAAGATGAAATCTAAAAAGAATTAAATAATTGAATTTTAAACAAATTATTTTAGTTTTTACATGAGTACATGAATTTTCAACAAAAAATATGACTTTTTAATAAAACAGTAGAATTTTCAACAAAATAATTACATTTTCTGAACCTAAGTTCGAATTTTCAACAAAAAAGTTCATTTTAATCAAAAATAGAAGTTAAATTTTCAGTTAAAAAAAATTAATTTTTAATCCCCCCAAAAAAACGATTTTTCAACAAAATAGTGAAATCTTCAACCAATAAAATAAATTTTTAACATGAATTTTCTACCACAAAATAAGAATTTTTAATAAAATAGTAGAATTTTGAACAAAATAATTAAATTTTCACCAAATAGAATTTTTAACCGAAAAATATGTAATCTAAAAAAACGAAATGATGGTATATTAAACTACTAAGGACGATCAATTTTCAGCAAAAAATGGAATAGTTAAAAATTCAGTTCAAAAAATTAATTTTCAACAAAAAGAAACGAATTTGCAAACCTGAACCTAAGTTTGAATTTTCAACAAAAAAGTTCATTTTAATCAAAAATAGAAGTTAAATTTTCAGTTAAAAAAAATTAATTTTCAATCCCCCCAAAAAAAAACGATTTTTCAACAAAATAGTGAAATCTTCAACCAATAAAATAAATTTTTAACATGAATTTTCTACCACAA
>JAUELO010000150.1:651889-673332 GCA_032357855.1 Amphibolips quercusostensackenii
TATATGTTTCGAAGAAAATGTCCGACTTCTGTTAGTTTCTTTTCGAAGCATTTTTTGGTAGGCGCTTCGCAGCTTGACAGCTAGCAGCCACAATTTTTAACATAGAACAACAGTAAAAAATTTCCGTTAATCTACATAAGAATATCTAGAGAAAAACGTATGGAAATGTAAAAATATTGATTTTTTCAAAAATGGCAGACATTTGAAGTTAAAAGTCTAATTTTCAGTGAAAAAATTCGTATTAAAATGCTCATAAAATGAAAAGTTTTAAATCTATGGAAAATTCCGTATGTTCTTCTCTGCGAAATGTAATTATAAAGATGTTAAAATTTGAAATCGATCAGATAAAAATTGTTAAAGTTATAGTCAAGCCGTTTTGAAAAATGCGTTTAAAGTTTTACGTACGAAAAGCAGAAAGCAACTGAACGGCGTCCTTTCAACGGTTTTTTTTTTATAGCATTTGCAGATGCTGTATAGGTATGTTTTCGTACTCGTAGAAAAATAAAACCCTCTATATGCATTTCTAAATTTATTGATTGATAGATAGTCATGCTGTAAATCGAATAGTAGCTTATTTTTATGATGTTAAAGGATCGTTCAAGCCAAAAAAGAAAAAATCGATTTTTTGACAATTTTACTGTGGCCATACTCCTTAATTAAATGAATTTAAAAAAATTTGAAAATGTTACCATTACAAAGCTTCCTCTATGAGGAAGCAATAATTGGCTTGGGTCAACTAAATATTTTGTTTTCCATATAGTAACCATATTCCAGGCTTGATTTAACCAAAATTTTGTTCTTTCAAACAATTGTTTTTCTAAGTGTAACAAATTGATGTATCACAAAACTTTGCACCTTTTCGCTTGAGAAATTCGCGAAAATTTTACAAAGAATTATAATTTAAAATAAATTTACGTCATGTCAAAACTTCTTTAGAATATAAACTTGAAAAGCATGCATCGACCAAATTTCCCTTTGACAGTAAATAATTTCATGGTTCAACAGAATTTACATTTATCGGTAACCTAGTTCAAAAAAAGTAATCCAATTTTTACACGATGTGAAAATCGACTTTGTTTACTCCTAGAATTATCTGAGAAATATTCAGTTTAACCTATTTTAACTAAGACTTTATTGAATTCAGGAAAACGGAAGCCAAAAGAAAATTGGATGAAGTAAGATAATTCGAACATTTGGTAATAAATTTAAAATCGGATGGCGAGACTATGCATATTAAGTAATGACGTTTCCTCGAAGCAATTATATTGCTCAATAGCTATTAAAATTACTGTGGGTATTTGACAGGTACTTTCATTCATAGAAAATATCTCTAAATTAAAACAACTTCTTGACTAATTATACTTAGAATAAATTAGAAACTACTTCTTTGTGTAAGAAGATTTATAATTTGTGAAAGGCTTCATGCATCAGCTTAATTCAAGATTCAAGAAAAAAAATTAATGTTCTTAATTAAACAAATGAAAAAAGGATGGATCCACAAATTCTAGATACTTTGTAACATTTTTGTAGACACATAAGGTTTTGATGAACTTTTCCTAATCACGTAAATTGGTATCTGAGCCAAAACAATTTAATGGAAATCGAACACGTTAAAATGAGGCGAATTATGTAATTAAAATTCTTTGATTGAGCTTTTTAATGAATTTAAGAATCTACTCTAACCCACTTCTTAAATTGACCTGACCTAATTTTCACAATTTTGAAAACATACTTTAGGTCAGCGAAAAGACAATCTGAAGATTACATAGGTGCAATACAGAAGTATCTCGATTTTTAAAAATTGAGATTAATTATTGTATAAATTACTGTGAAGTATTTTTTAAATTATTATCCTCGAAATTGTTTAATCTAATGAAAATGTACTACGCTTATGTCTTTATTACGTGCAGAGAATAAGAAAGATTTAGATTCAAGGAATTATAATACAATAATACTTTTGATTAAGTACTTAAACCATGTGCGAATTTACGTCGGCATCCAGAGTGAAAACATTGGCCGAAGCTAGGGCCAATTTATCGAAATGATAACCATGAGCCGACCATGGCTGGCAGCCAAAAATCGGCAGCTAGAGTTGGGCTTCCTTATATATTAATTTATTAAAAAACTTGTGTCGGCCCGGCCAACCGTTCATAAATTACGTTATACATTTCTTTGCCACTTTTATCCCTCCTTCCCCATGTAACAAGTCTTAACAAAATGGTTTGGATACCCTTCACCCACGCCTATGTTACGAAACTTTTCCAAATATTTTCAACTATGTCTTATTGAATATAATTTAGTTACTTACTACCCGAGACACACGAACTATCAAATAAATAGAAGTTATTGAAATTAAAAGAAAGAGAACTAAAAAAACTTGGAACATGCAACAAAGGAAGTACGAGTATACACTCCTCGAAAATTAAAACGTATCAAAAACTGTGTCATCTAGTAGAAAAGTATTCTTCAAAAACTTAATTTTTTATGATTTTTTCAATAACTAGCACATGTCTCCAATCACATAATAAGGGTTATTCAATTTTCTAGATTTTTTAAAATCTAAGCGTCACGTAAAATAACCTAAACATTTTAAAGAACGATTGCGTTCATAACTGAAGGGTGTATTTGGTAAACAGTGCAAAGCTAAACAAACTTAAGAACTGTTGAGTGATATTGTGGGTAGTAGTAATTTCTACAATTGTGGAATAGCTTTACCTTTGCGGATATTTTTTTTTAATTTTTTGAAATACCTTTAATAATTGAAAATATTTTTAAATCTTGGAAATCTTTTGAAATCCCTCAATTCTTGTGAATAAATTCTTTGAAATTGCATAAAATATTATAAAAATCCCTTGAAATCCGGCGAAAATCAATGAAATCTGATAAAATTCTTTGCATTTCTTGAAAATCTTTTAACCCCTTAAAAAACTTCGGAATCCTTAAAAATACCCTGAAATATCTTCTATCCTTTGAAACATTTGAATAATCTTCAAATTTTTTAAAGCTCTTTAAAATTTTTTAGGGTCTTTAAAAAATATTCTAAAACCCTGCAGTTCCTATAGCATCCTTTTAAATCTTCCAAAAATTTTTTTAAATCCCATGATTTTTTAAAATTCCTTGAAACAATTAAAATCCTTGAAAATTCCTTTATATTTTTTAAAGACTTTAAAATCTCTTTAAGTCCCTTAAAATTTGTTGAAACTCCAGAAAATTCTTTGCAATCTTTTTAAAAAGCCTTGAATCTTTAAAATTCTTTGAAGTCTCTTGGAATCTTTTGACATTTTTAAAATGAATTGAATTTCTTGGAATTTCTTTAATATCCTGAAATCTTTTAAAGTATTTTAAATTCTATAAAATATTTGGAAATACCTTAAAATATTTGAAAATCTCTTTAAATCATTGAAATATTTTTGAATCTCTCAATTCTTGTGAATGGATTCTTTGAAATTTTATTAAAATAATATAAAATCCCTTAAATTCCTGTTAAGTTACATTAAATCTGATGATATTCCTCGAAAAACTTTGAAATTTTCGAAGTTCTGTGAAATTCTTCAAGATCTTGCACAATTCATTAAAATACCTCATTGAGAGCCTTTTAGAATCCTTTCAAATTACTGATATCCTTTGAAATTTTATAAAATGCAGTGAAGTCTGTTGAAATTCTTTTATAGTCTGAAATATTGGAAAATTTCGGATATCCTTTGAAATCCCTTGGAATATTTTTGAATATCTTACCTTAACCCGATAAACTTAAAAATTGTTGAATGATTTGACGGGTACAAGTGATTTCCAAAATTGTACAAAAACTTTGTTCTCATAGATATTTTCGTACAGAATCATTAGAAAAAAATAAAAATACTAATCTAATTATACTTATATGAAGACTTTATAACATTATTACAATCTTTTATTGTAAAATTATTAAAATTTAACCTTATACTCTATAATTTTGGATACATGGATTTCCTAAAAGGTTGATTTGATAAAAATATAACGTGACAGTATTGACTTACCCCGCCTCCATGTAACAGATTGTAACATGTTTCCGATCCCCCTTCTACCCCAAAAGCTGGTATGTAATTTACGGATGGCCGGGACTATAATTGGCAACTATTGGCCCAACTTTGGCCCAAACATGGCCTGACAGTCGGTTTAACTATGGGATTTATTTTAGACGAGTAACACTGACTATTGAGCCGACTTTTAGTAAAGTTGGCCTGATTTTGGGCCAATTAAAAATTCCAAAGAAAATTCGCACATGAGCAAGCTGGTCGAGATTTTTAGTATATTCTACTGGTAAAGCTATCCCTAAGTATAAGGATCGTACTAGGGTTCATATGAGAAAGACAAAATAGAACTTAACACCAAGCGCACATTCATAAATCGATTTCTTCCCACGTTAAACAATAGTATTAACGGAATATATTGCCATATTTACAATTATATTATTTGTGGGTGAATTGTAATGCATTTCTAAAATTGCTTATATTTAAAACATTCTTTTTACAAAAATTTAAATAAAAAGATTTCTTTCAAGAAATTGAGGTAAAAATTATCAGGCCTCAATTAAAACAACTTTTAAAATATTCATAAGCAAACCCTGCAGATTGGAACAAATCATGAGTTCAGTGTCTCTATTTAAAAATTTTAATTTAGGATCGAAAAGAAATCTAATTTTTCACGAGGAATTTTATTCATGATGTGCATGAAAAAGATTCACAATTAAAAACCTAACTTCCGAACTACTTCACTTTTCGGCTTATAATATCTGTTTTCAATTGCAGGTATTATGTTGAATTTTATCTAGCACAAGAATCTATTAATTATAGCTTGCAGTTTTCATATAAATAACACCTGATGAGAGGGTAAAAATTGGCCTCGAAACATGTTGATTCCCTAGTAATATAAAAAAGACGGAGCAAGGAAGAAGTGAGAGATTGGTCTTGGTTGACTTTTTCCTTTTTTCCCCCTCATGAAAAAGTAGATTTCTTTTTGATCTTAAATTATACTCTATTATATTTTCGGGGAATCTTTCTAAAGAAACGTTTTACAGTGTGCATTAATATCAAATGAGCAATAGAAAAAACTTATTAGATTAAGCAAATAATTCTAAAAAGAAGACGATAAAAATGGGGCTTTATTTTTTTCATCCAGTTGTTTAAAAGGTTTAATCAACAATTTAAGCTTAAGCTGATGTTTCTTTAAACTAACTTTATATTGCTTGATCTACTGCTCTCAAATAAAAGTGTAATTACTATTAAATATCCCATACATTTCCCTTAACACGGATCGCTTTAACTGTAGAAAAAAGTGTAAAATTATGTTATGTAATTTTATTTAATGAAGGCTTTTTAAATTATTTAAAAAAATGTTTTTTCGGTCATTGAAGCTTACACAGAATCACCTTTGATTTTTCTACATGATTAAAATGTTGTTTAATTTTAAATGCTAATAAGAAAATATATGTTTAAAAATCTGCCCGTCGCACGTCTTTTGGATCTCGCGCTTTGCGCTTGATATTGTATATTTGTCTCACGCTACGTGCTCGGTCCGTGTACTTCCCCACATTTATGCAGATCTTTTAAAATTAAAGGTCGAACCACCGACAACTGTAATTTGGTGATTGTGAATTGTCTTTTGTTAAAGCTCCTTCGCCTTTAACCCGTTGACAGTGTATGACGCATTTTGCGTCAAAAAAAGAAATGTCCAAGAGTGCGTTTGACGCAATATGCGTCATGCAAAATTAATAAATTTATACTATTTCGATTATCATAAAACTTGTTATACATATGTTTTCTGGGTCTCTGAATCCGAATATCGTATCAGCATTTCAAAATTCAAAATGACGGATCCAATATGGCGGATTGAAATTATGCAAAATTTGCGGATTTTTATGAAACTTGGTGTATTGAGGTTCTTTGGGTCTCTGGATCCGAATATGGCATCAGAATTCCAAAATTCAAAATGTCGGATCAAAACTTCGAAAAATCCAATGAATTGGCGGCTTATAACGAGAGTCGGTACCTAGCGTTGTTTTCGGTTCATTAGAAACAAATCTGATGTCAAAATTACAAATCCATTAGCCATTGAAGGGGTTAATTAAATTCCCGGTCATTTCCTGGTTATTTCCCTGGTCATTTCCCGGTTTCCCGATCAAGTCGCCACCCTGGACGGCATTGGAAATTTAAAAATAGAATTGAAAACATGTGGAATGTCAAAAACCAGATGCAAACTGCAAATGTGAAGCCTGAAAAGAAGAGGTTTTCATTTTTATTTACATTTTTCATCAAGGATGGGCAGGTAGACCTTTCACGACGGGGACTTTCAAGCAGTGCCGATGTCGAAGCACCATGAAGGAAACCAGCAGGTCAAAACGAGTGAGAAAATGGAAGAGGCATATGAAATGAAAAAAGAGAGACAAAGAGACAGAGAGAAAAGTTTCAAGAGGGCTTCGGGAGAACTTCTCAAAGTGGTGCTCAACCAGAGTTTTTAGCAACTTCATGCTTTCTAACGAAACCCATCAACTTTGCATGGGAGCGATCTGTCGAGAATTGTGAGGATAGACAAGTTTCACTTCAAAGAATTTGCTCGGTCAAACTTTTGAAAAAGTACCCTCAAAAGACTTTATAAATCTTCCATCGCTTAAAAAAATATTACTAAGAACTGAAATAAAAAATGGTCTTATTTCTTGTAAATTCAACTTTTTAACAAAAGAAAACACGCGTGTATGATCAAGAATCCTGGAAGTAATAAATCAAGTACCCTCCACATTTTTCCTTACATCTGGACACAAATCGATAATTCACGTATCGTTGTAAATACATTGTGACAAAAATAGAAAAAAATGTTGACTCATGGTACAATACTGTCTTGATTAAAAAAGTAATTACAAACCAGAATAATAGATTCTTCTGTTCAAATATTTAAGAGTCAGTGATAAATCATTTAGGTTAATTATATACATTTTAGAAACCTTGAAAATAGCATTGAGAATTTAGTTTTTGAAACAAAAGAGACGATAAATTCTGCATAATTAAAGACGTATTTCCTGTAGGATGAATATACATTTTGCAAAATACGTTTGCAATAAAAAAGATAAATATTTCCGTGAATAGAACCGCAAATTTCCAAATCGTCGAGAGTCGTCAATGTTATCCTCACTTTGCTCACTGACAGTGCATTTTGAAATCCTCGGCATCTGCACGAATATCGGATTTCAGTCTGCCTAGAGCTTCCTAATGCTGAGCACGTTTCTGATGTTAGACAAAAGAATTCCGACCTGAAATTTTCGGAATTCTGGAATTAAAAATTCTATAATATTCCAGGCTTTACAGCTCAAAATTCCTTCAAAACAGGGGAAATAGGATAATTTTTCACGAAAATAGGGTGATAAATTATTTTAAATAAAATAAATGTAGGTACCACATTCCTAAAATTTCAAATCGAAATATACTGCATTTTTAACAAAAGTGTAGCAGTTAAGAAAGTAAAAAAATAAACTTTTTTGACAAAGTAGAATTCTCATACAAAAGTGTAATTGTAGAATTTTCAGTCACATAATAAGAATAATCTTTCACCTAAAAAACACGACTTTCCTATCAAAAAGTGAATTTTCAATCTAAATAACGAATTTTCTGCAAAACAGATAAATTTTCAATTTAAAAGTATAAATTTTTAATCCAAAAGTATGGATTTTTAACAAAAGGTTAATTTTCAACAAAATAATTTCATTTTCTTCAAAAATAGTTGAATTTATTGATTAAAAAAAATTAATTTTTCACAAAAAAGACAAATTTTCAACAAAATACATCAATTTCCACCAAAATATTAGAATTTTGATACAAAAGACTTAACTTTCAAACAAAACGTATCACTTTTTTACCAAAAGATGAATTTAAAAAAAAATAGAGACGAATTTTCAACAGTTGAATTATCAATCTGAAAATATCAATTTTTAACCAAAAAATATGAATTTTCAACGAAAGTTAATTTTTAGCAAAATAATTCAATTTTCTGCCAAAATTTTAAATTTTCTACCTAAATAAAATGAATTGTTCGCAAAAAAAAAGATAAATTAAAAAAAATACATGAGTTTACAACCAAATAGTTAAATTAAAAAACTAAAAAAAGACCAATTTTTAACGAAAAATGTAATAGTTGAATTTTCAACAAAATAGTAGAATTATGATATAAAAGACTCAACTTTCAACCAAAACATCACTTTTCTTACCAAAGATGAATTTTCAATCTCAAAATATCAATTTTTTAAAAAAATTTAAATTTTCAACAAAAGTTAATCTTTAACAAAATAATTAAATTTTCTACCAAAACAGTTGAATTTTCCACCAAAAAAAAAAGAAGCATTTTTCGAAAAAACTGCTACTAAAACTAAAAACTAAAGCAAAACTAACTACTTTATTAAAAATGGACTTGCTTGGTAGAAGATTTATTAATTTAGTTAAAAATCCATTTTTTCAAACTACTATTTTTGGTTGAGAATGTAACTATTCCATTTTGTATTAAAAATTTATCATTTTTAATTAAAAATTTAAATTCTCCGTCTAAAGTTAAACTAATTTGTAAACATTACTTTTTTTAAGATTCAACATTTTAGATGACAATTTATCTGTTTCGGCAGAAAATTTAACTATTTATGTTTGGTTCAATTTTTTTTTTAAATTGAAAATTCAACTGATTAAATGAATTCTTAACTACTGTATTAGAAAATCAAATTTTTGTTTGATGATTCATCATTTTGTTTGAAAATTCATCTCTTTTATTGAAAGTTTAACTATTGTATTGAAAATTCCTCCTTTTTTTTGGTGAAAATTTATATTTTTTATTAAATAATTAAATTTAAAATTAAATTTCTTATCAAAATAGTCTCACTTTTTTACCAAAAAAACCCGAAAATATGAATTTTTAACAAAAAAGTTAATTTTCAACAAAATAGTTGAATTTTCTATCTAAAAAAAAGGAATTTTTCACAAAAAGACGGATTTGCAACAAAGTACATTAATTTTCAACTAAAAAGGATCAATTTTCAACGAAAAATGTAACAGTTGAATTTTCAAAAAAATAGTAGAATTCTGATACAAAAATATAATGTAACAATATTAGAATTTTCAATAAAAAAGATTTAACTTTAAACTAAAAATATGAATTTTTCCCCAAAGATGATTTTTCAGTGCAAAAAAAAATGTTTAAAAAAAAACGTTTGCATTTTCAACAAACAAGTTAATTCTCAATGAAAAAAGGTAATTTTCAACAAAATAATTTAATTTTCGTCAAAAAAGTTAATTTTTAACAAATTAATTAAATTTTCCGCCAAAATAATTGAACTTTCTACCTAAAAAGATCAACTTTATATCCAAAAGGAGAGAATTTTCAACAAAATACATAAATTTTCAACCAAATAATAAAATTGTTAACTAAAAATGATCAATTTTCAACAAATAATTTAATAGTTGAATTTTTAACAAAATAGTAGAAATCTGATACAAAAATAGCATGTAATAATATTAGAATTTTTAATTAAAAAGATTTAACATTCAACTGAAAAATATGACAACTTTACCAAAAGATGAATACTCAATTTAAAAAGGCAGATTTTCAACAAAAAAGGTGGATTTTCTATCCGAAAATATTTATTTTTAATCCGAAAATATAAATTTTTAATAGAAAATATAAATTTTCAATAGAAAAGTAAATTTTTAACCAAAAAGTTGCTTTTTAACAAAATTATTAAATTTTCTATCAAAAAGTTAATTTTCAAACAAAATAATTAAATTTTCTGCCAAAATAGTTGAATTTTTAACCTAAAAAATAAATTTGTAACCAAAACGTTAAATTTTCTACCACAAAGATAAGAATTTTGAAGAAAATACATGAATTTTCTACCAAATAGTTCAAGAAGATCAATTTTCAACGAAAAAGTTAATTTTCAACAAAATAATTAAATTGTCTACCCAAATAGTTGAATTTTCTACTTGAAAAAAAAAAAAATTTACACAAAAAATACTACTAAAACCAAAACTAATTACTTTATCAAAATGGATTTTTTGTTTAAAATTAATCTTTTTGGTTGAAAATGTAACTATTCTATTTTTTATCGAAAAATTATCTTTTTTAGTTGAAAATTCAACTACTTGGTTTAAAGTTGAACTAATTTGTTAAAAATTACTATTAATATTTTTTTGGTTGAAGATCCATCATTTTCATTTAAAATGTTTTTTTTTTTGGGTGAAAATTTAGCTATTTATGTTTGGTTCAAAATTTCTCTTTTTTAGTTGAAAATTCAATTAATTCGTTGAATATTTAAATACATCATTAAAAATGAAATTTTTTTAAAGATACATCATTTCGGTTAAAAATTCATCAATTTTGTTGAAAATCCCTCTTTTTTTTGGTTAAAAATATATATTTTTTAGTAGAAAATTAAACTTGAAACTAAAAAAAAAAGAAAATTTTTTGACAAAATACATCAATTTTTAACCAAAAAGTTTGTTTTTAACAAATTAATTAAATTTTCTGCCACAAACGTTGAATTTTCAACCTAAAAAGATCAATTTTCTACCAAAAAGGAGGGAATTTTCAACAAAATGCATGAATTGTCAACCAAATCATAAAATTTTTTTACTAGAAAAGTTAATTTTTAAACAAGTAATTTAATATGTAGTTGAATTATCAACAAAATAGTAGAATTCTGATACAAAAATATAATGTAATAATATTAGAATTTTCAATTAAAAAGACTTAACTTTTAACTGAATAATTTGACAATTTTACCAAAAGATGAATATTCAATTTAAAAAGACAGATTTTCAACAAAAAAGTTAAATTTTCAATTCGAAAATGTAAAATTTTCAACGAAAAAGTTGATTTTCAACAAAATAATTAAATTTTCTACCAAAAAGTTAATTTTTAACAAAATAATTATTTTTTCTGACAAAATAATAGAATTTTCTAGTAGACTTTTTAAATAAAAAAATTTAAATTCAAACAAAAAAGGTGAGTTCTCTACCAAAAATCAATTTCCAATCCAAAAGGTCAAATTTTCTATCCAGAGTAACGAATGTTCAACAAAGCAATTGAATTTTCAACGAAAAATGATAAGTTTTCATCAAAATAATAAAATTTTTAATCAAAGAATACAATTTTTACGAAATTTTTTTTTTTTTTCAATTAAAAAAAAACAATAAAATTCATCAATTTTGTTGAAAATTTAACAATTGTGTTAAAAATCCCTCCTTTTTTGGTTGATTTTCAATCAAGAAAGATGAATTATTAATAAAATTTTTACATTTAAAAAAAAAATTATATTTTTTAAACGAAAATGTTGCAGTTACAAACGAATAGTTGAACTTATAATTAAAAGAGAGAAATTTTCAACAAAATAGTTGAACTTGTAACCAAATAGTTGAATTTTCCACCTAAAAAGATGAATTTTCAACGGAATGGTCGAATTTAAAAAAAAAAAACAAACTTCAACCAAAAAAGGTTCATTTTCAAACAAATAGTTAACTTTTCAAACTGAAAATTTTTTTTTTAGAAGTTAATTCAATTTTCAACAAAAAAATCATTTTTAACGAAAGATGATAAATTTTCACCCAAAAAGACCGTTTCACCATGATAGTATAATTTTCTATCCAACAGGAGGAATTTTCACCAAAAATAGTTGAATTTTTGACAAAAAAAATGACTTTACCAAATAAATTGAATTTTCAACAGAATCATTAAATTTCCAGCAAAAACTTTTAATTTTTAACGAAATAGTTGAATTTTTAAGCTAAAAAGTCGAAAGCTTCAGAAAACTGTTGACTTTTAAACGCAGGAAGATGAATTTTCCAAAGAAAAGTTAATTTTCAAACAAGATAAATTCTTAAAAATTATTTAAAACCAAAAAGGTGTATTTACATTAAAACGATACAAATTTTATACCAAATAATAAAATTTTTTAAAAAATTTGGAAAAACAAGAATTAGCTTTACTAAAAATGGTTCGATTTTCTTGCTGGGATAAATAAAAAAATTTAAATGTTGCTAATTCAATTACTTGGTTTAAAGTCGAATTAATCCGGTAAAAATGGAATTTTTTTGGTAGAAGATTCATCACTTTAGTTGAAAATTAATCTGTTTTGCTAAAAATTGTACTAGTGAGTTAAAACTTGTCTTTTTTTAATTGAAAATCAACATTGTTGGTTGAAAATTTAAATTCTGGGTTAAATTTTTATGTTCTTTCTTAAAAATGTATTTTTATTTGGTAAAAAATTCATAATTTAAGTAGAAAAATCGATTTTTCTTGTGTTGAAAATTAATATTTTTGGTTGAGCATGTAACTATTCCATTTTTTTATTGAAAATTGATCTTTTTTTGTTGAAAAAACAAATTTGTTAAAAATTTTTTTTTTTGTTGACGATTCATCATTCAAGTTAAAAATTAATCTTTTTGGCAAATATTTAACTATTGTGTAGAAAATTCTGGCTTTTTTATTGAAACCCAACATTTTTGGTAGAAAATTTAAATTCTTGGTTACATTTTTAACTGCCTTGCTGAAAATAGATTTTTTTGGTAGAAGATTCATAATTTTAGTCGAAAAATCGATTTTTCTTGCGCTGAAAATGAGCCTTTTTTGTTTAGAATGTAACGATTCCATTTTGATTGAAAATCTATCTATTTTTTAGTTAAGAGAACTAATTTGTTAGAATTTTGTTTGTTTGTTGAAGATTCATTATTTAAGTCAAAAATTAATTTTTTGGTCAAAAATTTAACTATTGTGCTAAAAAATCTGTGTTTTTTAAAATTGAAAATCAACCTTTTTGGCTGAAAATTTTAATTTTTGGTTGAATTTTCAACTATTTTGTTAAAAATGGATTTTTTTTGGTTGAAGATTCATTATTTTAGTAGAAAAATCCATTTTTTTGTGTTGAAAATTAATCTTTTGGGTGAAATTAATTAAAATTTTTAATTATAAATTATAAATTACTAAAATTGAATACAATTTTTTGGTTGACAATTAACCTTTTGGTTGAATCCATTTTTTGGGGAAAATTTATTATTCTTAGTTAAAAATGCAACTACTCGGATTACAGTTGAACTAATTTGTAAAAAAGTTTTTTTTAGATTCATCATTTTAGATGAAAATTTATGTTTTAGTTGAAAATTTAACTATTCATGTTTGGTTCAAACGTTCTCTTTTTTAATTGAAAACTCAACTAATAAGTTGAATTTTTAACTACTTTATTAAAAATACAATTTTTTGTTGGAAGATTCATCATTTTGTGCTGAAATTATTATCATTATTATGTTGAAAATTTCTTCTTTTTTTATTGAACATTTATATTTCTTAGTAGAAAATTTAAATGCTTGATTTAAAGTCAAACTAATTTGGTAAAAATAGAATTTTTTGGTTGAAGATTCATCATTTTAGTTGAATTATTAATCTCCTTTTTTAAAAATGTAATTATTGTGTTGAAAAGTCCATCTTTAATAAAATTTAAAATCAACATTCTTGGTTGAAAATTTAAACTATTGGTTGAATTTTCAACTACTTTGTTAATAACAGATTTTTTTGGTTGAACATTCGTCATTTAAGTTGAAAAATCGATTTTTTTATTCCAGTTTTTGTTGAAAATTTATCTTTTTAAGATAAAAATTCAATAACTAGGTTTAAAGTTGAACCAATCTGTTAACAATTATTTTCTTTATTTATTTTTGTTGAAGATTCATTATTTTAGTTGAAAATAATCTCTTCTGTCAAAAAGTTAACTATTGTGTTAAAAATTCTATCTTTTTTTGAATTGAAAATCAACCTTTTTGGTAGAAAATTTAAATTTTTGGATAAATTTATAACTACATACTTTGTTGAAAATGGATTTTTTTGGTTGAAGATTTATCATTTTATTTGAAAAATCCATTTTTTTGTGTTGAAAATTAATCTTTTTGGTTGACATTAATTGAAATTTTTAATTATAAATTATAAATAATTAAAATTGAATAAAATTTCGTGGCTGAAAATTAATCTTTTGGTTTAATTTATTTTTTGTTGAGAATTTTTTTTTTGTTGAAAATTTAACTAATTGATTGAACTTTTAGCGAATTTATTAAAAAAATATAATTTTTTGTTTGAAGATCCATAATTTTGGGCTGAAATTATTATCAATAAATTATTATCATAACTGTGTTGAATATTCCTTCTTCTTTTTAAATTGAAAATTAACATTTTTGGTTGAAAATTTTAATTCTTGGTTGAATTTTCAACTACTTTGTTAAAAATGGATTTTTTGGTTGAAGATTCATCATTTCAGTTAAAAAAACCATTTTTTGTGTTGAAAATCAATCTTTTGGTTGAAAAAAATTAAAGTTTTAAATTATAAATTATAAATAATTACAATTTTTTGGTTGAAAATTCATCATTTCAGTTTAAAAAACCATTTTTTGTGTTCAAAATTAATCTTTTGGTTGAAAAAAATTAAAGTTATAAATTATAAATAATTACAATTTTTTGGTTGAAAATTTATCATTTCAGTTAAAAAAACCATTTTTTGTGTTGAAAATTAATCTTTTGGTTGAAAAAATTAAAGTTTTAAATTATAAATTATAAATAATTTCAATTTTTTGGTTGAAAATTTATCTTTTGGTTTCATTCATTTTTTGTTGAAAATTGATCTTTTTCAGTTAAAAATTCAACAACTTGGTTTAAAATTGATCTGTTTTGGTTAACAATTAACTATTTATGTTTGGGTCAAAATTTCTCTTTTTTAGTTGCAAATTAAACTAATTAGTTGAACTTTCAAATAATTTATTAAAAATGAAATTTTTTTTAAAAGATTCATAATTTTGGTTGAAAATTTTTCACTTTTGTTGAAAATTGAACTATTGTGTTGAAAATTCATTCTTTTTTGTTGAAAATGTATCTTTTTTAGCATAAAATTCAACTACTTGGTTTAAAATTGAACCGATTGGTTAAAAATTAATTTTGTTGGTTAAAGATTGACCTATTTAGTTAAAAATTTAACTATTTGGTTGTCAATATAACTGCTTGGTTGAAAATTTATCCTTTTTTGTTACATAATTAATCTTGTTTAGTTGAAAACTTGTTTTTTTTTTATTTGAAAATTCATCTATTTTCTTGGAAACTGAATCTTTTTTTGGTTGATAATGCAACTCTTTGATTGAAATTAATCGGTTTTGATTGAGAATTTTACTATTTTGTTAAAAATTTGTTCTTTTATTGGTTGAAAATTAATTTTTTAAACTAAAAATTCAACTATTCAACTTTGGGTTGAAAATAAATATTTTTTAGTTGGAAATTCACGTATTTTGGTTGACTTTTTTCGTAGAAAATTAATTTGATTGGTTGAACATTTATATTTTTGGTTAAAAATTGAATTAAATTTAATTTAATATAGTACCTGTGAAGCATGTTATCGATATAGTTACAAATTTTTTTTTAGTTTTTTCTTTTAAATGGGTAGAGGGGGTGGGGGTCAAAATTTTAAGCCATGCGTCAGTTGGTTTCAAATTACGTCGTTTGATTTGAATATTCACCTGAAGAACAGAACTATCTACAAATTTCTACCTTACCGTCATCGAGAAGATTATAAGCTATAGTGGTTCGTGTCTGTGCTAAGGTTCTAGAAGGTTCTAGGCTACAGAATAAAAACAGGAATTTTTTTCTCGAATGTATTACCTTGAAATAACCCTGAAATTATTTACACAAAATTCGTCCCTCACGATTGTGCAATATCACTTTGCGAGGTCATGCAGAACATTCTAGAAACTTAGCACGGACACGAACCACTTTAACTATAGGATCTTCTCGATGTCGGTAAGGTAGAAATTTACAGTTAGAACTCTTCTTACCCATCTACTTTAAGTTAAATGAAATAAAAAGTTGAAAACGATAAAGAAAAGGGGAATTTTGATGCCAATATTGTATTATTCTTCTCTTTGAACAATTTAGGTTCAACATAAAACAATAATCCTTCCAAACGATTGTGAACTGAGTGGCCAATTTTTTCACGACTTGCTCGATCCAAAAAGTAAGAGAACCAATACTGCAGCTAGACTCTTTAGAGAGTGAAAGCTAGCTGAAAATTCGCAAGAAAGGCAGGCGGCTCGTTTCACGCAAGACAGTAAAAGAACAGTTGACGCAAAAGGTTGCTGCCGTTCGATTCGACCAAACAATTTAGTAAACACTTTCGTTTCGCAAAAATGCGAGCAAAAATATCTTAAAATAACATGCAATCGACGACCTCTTTCATAAGCGCCAACTCTCGACTACATTCTGGGTTTTGTTATAAAACGAATTTAAAAATCCAATACAATCCGGCTTTTACAAATGCGTAGAACTCAATTCAATCATCTCCATAATTCGCTTCCGATACGTCACAAATCTAAAATTCAACCGAGTCTGAAAAACACTTTAAAGCCGAAAATAATCTCAAACAGTTCAACTTTTATTCTGAATCTGTTCAAAAATAAACCATGTACAGATTTGAACGTTAAAAATTGAACTTTTTAAATTCGAAAACCTTAGTAGTCAAACAAATCTAAACGTACGATTGAAACTTTACAAACTATTTTATAATTTTAAATAATTTGAAATTAATTCATAAATAATAAACGTTTTTACTCAATTTCAAATCTTATGTTAAAAAATTGTTTCCGTATATAATATTCCACTTTTATGCCATGCAATTTTTTTTAATCCAAAAAAGGATTTTTTTTCAATATTTAGCAATATTTGAACTTGAATCGTTGAAATTTTAGAGTGATAAATTTAAAGTTTGAACGTTACGTCAATTGAACAATTATCGATTTCAAACGATTTTAAATAAAAGTAATTTAACTTCTAAATCAAAAAGCTTTTATTTAAAAAAAAAAATTGTTTCTAACTTAAAATTGCTTTAAAACGATATAATTTTCAACATTTAGAAATTTATTAATTCATTCTCCAAGTTAAGCACAAAAAAAACGAGAAAAACGGGAGTAGACAGGGAGTTCTACGTACTAATTCCTACTTTACCGACTTCGAGGCCATTCCACAGCTGACGTAGTTCGTGTCCGTGCTAATTTTCTAGATTCTAGAACGCTCTCGAAGGGACTTTATGACGTCACAAAATCATACTCTGACGTCATCCGCGCACTATAAAAACATTCTACAAACTTAGCACGGACACGAACCACTTCAGCTGTGGATAGCTCTCGAGGTCGGTAAGGTAGGAATTCGTAAATAACCTGCAATTGAAATTTATCTAAATTTGAAATTCAACAAAGCTTTTGCATAAAAACAACATTCTAGAAGGTTCGCCTGACGGCATGTAAGACCGCAAACATTATTCCGTTATTTGTTTTTCACGATTTACAAGTTACAACTTTCCTCGACAATTCCCCTATTATCAGCAACATTAGATATAAAGTCACTGGTTGAAAGAAGTGATTCACATCCGTAGAACTCTTGCTAGCCTCGCAAACTTCTACCACGCCTACATGCAAAAGATAGTTTGCCAAAGACCTCAAACATCCGACAAACTCCCGCTTTTTTGACGCCAGAAAACATTTTACGAACCGGAGAAATAATTTTCCTATATTTAGATATCAGATATGAAACAAGAAAACAATTTTATTAGAGTCTGTCAATAAGATAAAAAAAACGCTGAATTGTTTTCTTGACTCATCAATAATAATTATAGGATTTTTTTTATCACAATATCAGTATTTTCTTCAATGTGGATTTAATCCAGCTGGCAGACTGCAAAGTCCAAAATCAATAAATGATGGATATAGGTCGATTTTTTTACGAAAAAGAAGGGAATAAATTCATTAAAATAAAGTTAATGCAGATACCACATTAAATTTCCTACAAAATGGTTCAGTTTTTAACCAAAAAAGACTTTTGACCAAAAGAGATTAATTTTCAACAACAGGGTTGAGTTTTCAAGCTAAAGTGTAGAATTTTTTGAAAATCGTCGAATTTGAAACCCAAAAAGTTGAATTTTCATAATCAAGTTAATACTCATTAATCATTTTAGTTGAAAATTAATATCTTTTAATTGAAAATTGATATCTTTTCGTTCAAAATTTGTCCTTTTTAATTGAAAACTCAACTACTTGGTTAGGATTTTAACTACGTGGTTAAAAATGGATTTTTTTTGGTTGAAGATTCATCATTTTATTTAAAAATTAATCACTTTTGTTAAAAATGCAACTAATGTGTTAAAAATTCTATCTTTTCTTAATGAAAATTAACCTTTATAGTTAAAAATTTAAATTTTTGGTTGAATTTTTAACTACTTTAGTAAAAATGAACTTTTTTGGTTAAAAATTGATCTCTTTTGATTAAAAAATTTAACTATTCCATTTTTGATTCAAAATTTGTCCTTTTTAATTGAAAACTCAACTACTTGGTTGAAATTTTAACTACGCGGATAAAATTGAATTTTTTGGTTGAAAATTCATAATTTTAGTTGAAAATTAATCACTTTTGTTAAAAATTTAACTATTTTCTTAAACATTCTGTTGTTTTTTAAAATTAATAATCAACCTTTATGGTTGAAAATTTCAATTCTCGGTTGAATTTTCAACTACTTTGGTAGAAACGAACTTTTTTGATTAAAGTTTTATCATTTTAGCTGAAAATCGATATCTTTTGCTTAAAAATTGATCTCCTTAAATACAAAATTTAACTATTCCATTTTTGGTTTGAAATTTGTTCTTTTCCATTGAAAATTGTTCTTTTTAATTAAAAATTCAACAACTTGGTTGAACTTTTAACTAAGCGGTAAAAACTGAACTTTTTTATTGAAGATTCATAATTTTAGTCGAAAGTTAATACCTTTTGTTAAAAATTCAACTATTGTGTTAAAAATTCTGTTTTTTTTTTTTAATTAAAGATCAACCTTTATGGTTCAACATTTAAATTCTCGGTTGAATTTTTAACTTTATCATTTTAGCTGAAAATTGATATCTTTTGCTTAAAAATTGATCTCTTTTGATCACAAAATTTAACTATTCCATTTCTGGTTCAAAATTTGTTCTTTTTGATTTAAAATTCTACTTGGTTGAACTTTTAACAACGTGGTTAAAATTGGATTTTTTAGTTAAATATTCATCATTTTAGTTGAAAATTAATCCTCTTTATTGAAAATTCAACTAGTGTGTTAAAAATTCTGTTGTTTTTAAAAATTAAAAATCAACCTTTATGGTTGAAAATTTAAATTCTCGGTTGAATTTCAAACTACTTTGGTAAAAATGAACTTTTTTGGTTGAAAATTTATCACTTAAGCTGAAAATTGATATCTTTTGGTTGAAAATTAATCTCTTTTTATTTAAAATTTAACTATTCCATTTTTGGTTCAAAATTTGTCCTTTTTAATTGAAAACTCCACTGTTTGGTTAAATTCTTAACTACTTGGTTAAAAATGGAATTTTTTTGGTTGAAGCTTCATCATTTTAGTTGAAAATTAATTACTTTTGTTAAAAATTTTGTCTTTTCTTAAAGAAAATCAACCTTTATGGTTAAAAATTCAAATTCTCGGTTGAATTTTTAAATACTTTGGTAAAAATGAACTTTTTTGGTTGAAGATTTATCATTTTAGCTGAAAATTGATATCTTTTGGTTAAAAATTGATCTCTTTTGATTACAAAATTTAACTATTTCATTTTTGATTCATAATTTGTTCTTTTTAATTTAAAATTCAACTACTTGGTTGAACTTTTAACTACGTGGTTAAAATTGAATTTTTTGGTTGAAGATTCATCATTTTAGTTGAAAATTAATCCTCTTTGTTGAAAATTTAACTATTGTGTTAAAAATTATGTTGTTTTTAAAAATTAAAAATCAACCTTTACGGTTGGAAATTTAAATTCTGGGTTTAATTTTTAACTACTTTGGTGAAAATGAATTTTTTTGGTTGAAGATTTATCACTTAAGCTGAAAATTTATATTTTTGGTTGAAAATTTATCTCTTTTGATTACAAAATTAAACTATTCCATTTTTGATTCAAAACTTGTCCTTTTTAATTGAAAATTCAACAACTTGGTTGAACTTTTAACTACGTGGTTAAAATTGAACTTTTTGGTTGAAGATTCATCATTTTAGTCGAAAGTTAATCCCTTTTGTTGAAAATTTAACTATTGTGTTAAAAATTCTGTTGTTTTTAAAAATTAAAAATCAACCTTTATAGTTGAAAATTTATCATTTTAGCTGAAAATTGATATCTTTTGCTTGAAAATTGATCTCTTTTGATTACAAAATTTAACTATTCGATTTTTGGTTCAAAATTTGTTTTTTTTTTTAATTGAAAATTCAACAACTTGGTTGAATTTTTAACTACTTTGATAAAAAATGAACTTTTTTGGTTGAAGATTCATCATTTTAGTTGAAAATTAATCCCCTTTGTTAAAAATTCAACTATTGTGTTGAAAAATCTGTTGTTTTTTAAAATTAAAAATCAACCTTTATGGTTGAAAATTCAAATTCTGGGTTTAATTTTTTAACTACTTTGGTAAAAATAAACTTTTTTGGTTGAAGATTTATCATTTTAGCTAAAAATTGATATCTTTTGGTTGAAAATTGATCTCTTTTGATTGCAAAATTTAACTATTTCATTTTTGGTTCAAAATTTGTTCTTTTTAATTGAAAATTCAACAACTTGGTTGAACTTTTAACTACGTGGTTAAAATTAAACTTTTTGGTTGAAGACTTATCATTTTAGTCGAAAGTTAATCCCTTTTTCGAAAATTTAACTATTGTGTTAAAAATCGCTGTTTTTAAAAATTAAAAATCAACCTGTATAGTCATAAATTTAAAGTCCCGGTTGAATTTGTAACTACTTTGTTAAAAATGTATTTTTTTGTTTGAATATTTATTATTTTACTTGAAAATTCCTTCTTTTTTGTGGTTGGAAATTAAATCTGTTAATTGGGAATGTAAACATTCAATTTTTTGTTGAAAATTCAACTACTTGGTTTGCAGTCGTATTAATTCGGTACAAATGAATTTTTTTTGTCAAAGAATCATAATTTTAATCGAAAATTCATACCTTTAGGTTGAAAATTGATTTCTTTTTATTTAAAAATTAGCTATTCCATTTTTGGTTCAAAATTTGTCCTTTTTAATTGAAAACTCAACGACTTAGTTGGACTTTTAACTACGTGGTTAAAAATGGAATTTTTTTGGTTGAAGATTCATAATTTTAGTCGAAAATTAATCACTTTTGTTAAAAATTTAACTTTTATGTTAAAAATGCTATTTTTTAATTGAAAATCAACCTTTATGGTCAAAACTTAAATTCTTCGTTGAATTTTCAACTACTTTCGTAAAAATGAACTTTTTTTGGTTGAAGATTTATCATTTTAATTAAAAAATCCATTTTTTGTGCTGAAAATTTAGCTTTTTTAGTTACAAACGTAACTACTACGCTTAAAGTTGAACTAAT
>JAUELO010000150.1:690212-708350 GCA_032357855.1 Amphibolips quercusostensackenii
AACTAATTTTGAATTATTCATCTTTTCAATTCAAGGGGATTGAAATTTTTGCTACAAATGTACTTATACGTAAGCATTTATTTTGAGGTTAGGAATTTTATGCTTTTACCGCGTCTATACAAATTTGTTAATTGTCTACCTACAAACGTAAGCCATCTGCTCGCAGCGCATGTGCAAGTAGCTACATTAGGAATTATCGCGAACATTTGACCTTGAAAGATAAGTAAATATTTTCCATAAAATAGGCATTTTCGCAACATATAAAGTAATTATTAGTTATACAGGAAATGACATAGGATCCTATATAGGTTCCTGTATAGGACCATACCCAGATATCACAACAAATTCGGTGAATATGAAAAATAATCATAGTACATATGTCTCCAGATGCTCCTAGAGAAACAAAAAATGTGTGCGCAGCCGTAGGTGCCATAGAATACTACTGCGCATCTTTGCAGGGTCGTATACAGGAACCTATATGAGGATCTTACTTTCAAAAGGGAACATATCCATAATTTGAAAAAATAGTTTTTTCTTTGTTTCTGAGTCTGTGTCATGAGCTGCAGCGATATATTTTGTTTTCATCGAAAATGAACCAATCCCTGTATATTTAAAGCCTATAGTTTAGAGTTCCGGTCAAAAGGGAACATATCCACTTCCATATAACGTACTCTTTACGTCTCAATCAAAAGGGAACATATCCTCACTTAGTTGCATAGTCCGTACGTTTTCTTTTTTTCAAAAAGGCACACAACCAAACTACCGTATATAGGATTTTTTTCAAGCTCTATTTCTAAATAAATGTTTTAGTATGCGCCGATGGTAACCCAGCATATGTTAAGTGATAACATACTGAACCAAAAAAGTTCGTGAGCGTCGATCTTCGGCATGCCTGTTAGCAACTATGATTCACAGAAATATTATTATATCTGTGATTCACTGTCGTACTTCCTATTTTACTTAATATTACTTTCACTTAAAAACGGGATAACAATTTTTAATTGACAAACGAAGTTGTTTGATACAAATTTCATTCTAAAAAGTGTACTAGTATTTTTTTTCATTACATGTTCCCAATTAGCATATGTTGAACTTTTATGGGTTTTTACCGTTCACATCGAAAAGGAACATATCCAAGTTTTTGACCTAAAAGGAACATATCCAAATTATAAATGGCTGTATGACCTTCAGTTTTTGGAATAGAATGTTCATATGTTAGCACATTATTTTTGGATCTTAATTAAACAATACTAGATCATTAAAGTTGTTTAGAAAAATTAATTAGAACGTACGTTTTTTTTTACTTTCTGAAAAATTTCCTAAAGAGGATATGTTCCCTTTTGAAAGTAAGCTCCTTATATAGGATCCCATGTCATTTCCTATAGGTCAAACGTATAGAATCCTATGTAGGATCCTATATATGATCGCATATAGGATCCTATGTTGGTTCCTATATAGGAACCTATAAAAGAATTTTCAGTATTATTCAAAGATTAGCATGTAAGGATACACTACGTATAATCAACCTTAAAAGTCGACAACATTTGACATGATTGATAAAATCGACAAAAATGGATAAAAAGCACACTTTAGAAAAAAATAATTCAGGTTAAAATTGTTTACTTAACAGAACTTATTCACAAGTTTAGTTTTTTCTTTCTCTTTACAGAAAAGTTACAATTCTTTTTGAAGCCTAATAATCAAGGCCTCATTTTATTCTTCGAAGGATTCTCTGAATTTCTGTTTGAGAGTGTTTTATTAAACAAATTAATTTAGAGATCATAGTTATTATTGCTTTAAGCAATGATAGTTCAAATTTTAATAAACACCGCCCAAACATAGTTGTAGAGAATCCTTCAAAGAAGAAGAGAGCAAAAACTAAAACTCTAAATAACTACTGACAAATAAACAATTTTAACCTGAATTATTTTTTTCTGAAGTACGCTCAGAAGCCTCCGTCAAGATTTACAGAAATTATTATAGATATGTTTTTGTCGATTTTATCAAGTTTAAAGATTGGTGAATTTTGAGATTGATTGTAGATAGTGTACATCCTTGAGCTTGTAACATTTTTAACATAACATTTTTTATAAATTAGGATTACCAGACGTCCTGATTTATAAGGACATGTCCTGATTGTATTTTAATTAATATATTGTACAGATTATACTTAATTATTTTAATAAAAATGTTGACCTCGAAAAAGTTATTTGTACGATTTATAAACTTAGGGAATAAACATACAACTTTATTATTTTGTTCAAAATTCAACAATTTAAAAACAAAAAAGGCAATTATTTTAATTTAGTCAATTACTGTAAGTTCAACTGTTTTGTCGAAAATTTGTCTTTGTCATGTCAATCAATTTTTTAACTAAAAAATTAAGTACTTCATTTCTGGTTGAAAACTTATGTTTTAATTGAAAATTCATGAATTCTGTTAAAAATGAATTTCTTTGGGTTAAATTTTAACTTTTTTAGTAAAAAAAAGTTTTTTTGTTTGTTAATAATTATTTTTTTGAAATGAAATTATACCTATTTTTTATTAAACATTTATTTTTTTAGTTGAAAATTCATCTTTTTGAGTAGAAAATTAATCTTCATAGTTGAGAAATCATCTTTTCGGTCGAAGATTCAAGAATTTGGTTTAAAAAATTTTTTTACTGAAGATTTATCATTATAGTTGAAATTTTATTTTTCTTTATTAAAACACGAACTATTTTGTAGTAAAGTCGTCTTTTTGGTAGAATATAAACTTTTTTTGTTGAAAATTCAATTAAATTGAAAATTAATTTCTTTAATTAAATTTTTTTAAACTAAAATTGTTACTTTTACATTTTTTATTGAAAACATATCTTTTTTAGTTGAAAATTCGTCTCTTTTTGATAGAAAATTAATCTTTTCGGTTGAAAATTCATCTATTTGGTTGAAAATTCAACTATTTGATTTAAAATTTATTACTTTATTGGAGTCGAAAATGCATATTTTCGGTTCAAAAATTCAACTGATTGGTTAAAAATTAATTTTTTATGGTTAAAAATTAATTTTCATCTATAAATATAACTATTTTATTTTAAGTTTAAAATTGATCTTTTTTTGTTGAAAATTAATTTTTGTAAATTATAGATCCCTCAATTAAGTTAAACATGTACTTCCTTAGTTGAAAATTGAACTATTTTGTTAAAAAATTATGTATTTTTAAAAAATTTGTCTTTTTTGTTATAAATTTATCTTGTTACTTGAAAACTAATCGTTTTTTAGTTAAAAATTCATGTAAATTGTTGAATATTAATCTTTTTTTGGGTAGAAATTTCACCTTCTTTGGTTAAAAATGCAAGCTACTGGTTGAAAATTAATCTATTTAGGTCGAAAATTAACTTTTGTTTTGAAAATTCAACAATTTGATAAAAAATTGAACTATTTGGTAAAAAATTTATGTTTTTTGTTGACAATTCGCAATTTTTTTAGTTGATTCAAGTATTTTGTTAAAAATTAATTCTTCTTGGTTAAATGCAACTATTTTTTTTTTAATGAAAATTTAATTTTATTGAAATATCAACTATTACAACAATTATTAAGACTTCCTTAAAAGTTCATTTTTTGGTTGAAGATACATAATTATAGATGAAAATTCGTTTTCAAGCATTTTTAAACTGCAAAGACAATTAAAAAAAAACAGTTGAATTTCAAGCAAAAAAATTCATTCTTAACAACAAATTTGATAGTTGGTATTTCAACAACAACAAAAAATCATTATTTTATTTTCGGTTTAAATTTCGGAACTTTGGTTGAAAAAATATGTATTTTATTGTAAATTTATATTTTTTGGTAGGAAATTAATCTTCTTGGTTGAAAATCCAGTTACCAATTGGTTAAATTTAAACTTCTTTGTTCAAAAATCATTTTATTATTTGAAGAGCAACCTGTCTTGCTGAAAATTCAACTATTATGTTGAAAATTCGTTTTTTTTTTAATAATTTTCTTGACTAAAATTTTCATTCCTCTTTGGTAAGAAAGCATTGTACTATTTGAAGAAGAGCCATCGTTCTGGTAGAAAATTCAACTATTCTTTCTAATTAAAAAAATAAATAAATTCTTTCAAATTAAAATTTAATAATTATATTTTTGGTTAAAAATTGATCGCTTTGACTTGAAAATTCAACCTCTTGGTTGGAAATGTATGTATTTTATTGTAAGTTCGTCATTTTTGGTAGAAAATTAAATTACTTGGGTAAAGATTAAACTTCTATGTTAAAATTCATTTTATTATTGGAAAAGTCATCTCTCTGTCTGAAAATTCAACTACTTTGATGAAAATTCCTGTTCTTTTTAAAATAATTTTTTTAATGGGAAATTTCATTATTCTATTTTTGGTTGAAAATCAACAAATTGTTAAAAAAATTTACGCATTTTATTGTAAATTTAGATTTGGTAAAAAATTAATTTTCTCGGTTAAAAATTTAATTAATACTCCGTTGAAAATTACACTTGTTTGTTAAAAATTTATTGTATTATTTCGAGATCGATCATTATGGTTGAAAATTCAACTATTCTTTTTAATTCTTTTCTTTTAAAATAATTTTTTCAACTTAAAATTTCAGATATACATTTTTCATTGAAAATTGATCGTTTTCAGTTGAAAATTTAACAAGTTGGTTGAAAATGTATGTATTTTATTGTAAGTTCGTCTTCTTTGGTAGAAAATAATTTTTGTTGGTTGAAAATTAAATTACTTGGTTAAAAGTTGAACTTCTTTTTCAAAAATTCATTTTATTATTTGAAAAGCCGTTTCTTTGATTGAAAATTCAATTACTTGAATGAAAGTTGATCTTTTGTGTTAAAAATTCACTTTATCACATGAAATTTCATCTCTCTGGTTGAAATTTGAACTATTTTATGGGAAATTGTTTTTTGAATTAATTTTCATAACTGCAAATTTAATTATTCTATTTTTCTTTTGAATAAAGATACAATAGCCTTGAATCTGTTTATAATTTTTTTTTAATTAATCGAAACCATGTTACAAAAATATAAAAAAGGAAAAAAATCGGTCAAAATTCTCAATTATATGTGTTTCTTCCAATTCAAGAGAGAAAAAAAGTCAATTGGGTAAAAAAAGGGGACGGACTGTGATCCGGTGGGTGACATCGACACTCCATCTCGTCTCACGTCATCCGTTATTACGTGCGTTCGAAAGCAGAAACGTCAGAAACTTAAATGGAAGCCGAAAAATGAAAAAAATATGCTGGGAAAGCAAAACTAAGATAGGATTTCAAGCAAGGATATATGTTTACTCTCAAATATTGGATTCGACTCATCTTATCAGCCAATATTCCACTCGAGAATCTTCAGGTTCTAGATTCCGTGGAAATTTTTTTTTACGAGGGAATCTTTTTTCGGGGTAAGATGAAGTTCGGATAACGTAATACTAAGATAAGGTATTAACTAATACAAATATTAAAATAGATGTTAATCAAGGTCTGCAAGTTTAGAAACTTGAACTTTCATTTCTGGTTTTCAGTACTAGATTGTCGTGAGCAATCATTAATGATTAGCGATACGAGAAGCGAATTTAAGTATGATATTTTTCATGCCTCCATTATCTTTTAAGGTTATAAGATATTTCCATAAATGGCTGAGTTTATAACGGAAAATACTTGAGTATAAAATAAAATTACCTTGGCCCGATCCAAAGTGTAATGATATGTTTTATAATAACAGGGCTGATACAGCCTAATTTACTTATCAAAGTGGCATATTTAAACCGAAAAAGTGACCAAAAGTGACTTAAAATAAATTATGTGACTAATTTTCTTTTTCATTCTAAAGAATTCTAAAATATTCAATAAAATTTATAATCATTCCAGGTGAATTTTATCGAACTGAATTCGAATAAATTTACAGGAGAAGAATTCAATAAAAATTATACAAATTAAAGATAAATTTTTAAAAAATTCAAATAAATTGAAAAAAATACTCTGCTAATTTCAGTCAAGTTAAAATAAATTTAAAAGAATTAAAAAAAATATGAAAAAATTACTAAATCAAGGGAATTTTAAAAAGACTTCCAGGTGAATAAAAAAATTTAATTAATTTAATTCAACAGAATTGAGTGGATTTCAAAGAATTAAAAAGAATTCAGACTTTAAAAAATCAACATTTTTTAAATAATTCAGGGTGAATTCGAAATGAATTCAAAAAAATTGAAAAAAATCTGGAATATTCCACTAATTTCAATCAGGTTGAAGTAAATTTACAAGAATTCAAGGGAATTAAAAAAGATTTGGAAAATACCTAAGAAGTCAACGGAAGTTTAAAGACACTTAGGTGAATTAAAAACAATTTAAAAAAAATTAACATCAATTTAATTCAACAGAATTGAGTGAATTTTAAAGAATTAAAAACAATTCAGAGTTTAAAAATCAACATTTTTTAAATTCAATAAAAATTATACAAATTAAAGGTAAATTTTTAAAAAATTCAAATTAATTGTAAAAAAATATTCTGGTAATTTCAGTAGAGTTAAAATGAATTTATAATAATTTAAAAAAAAAATGAAAAAATGACTAAATCAAGGGAAATTTAAAAAGACTTACAGGTGAATGAAAAATTATAATTAATTTAATTCAACAGAATTGAGTGGATTTCGAAGAATTAAAAAAAATTCAGAGTTTAAAAAAACAACATTTTTAAAATAATTCAGGGTGAATTCAAAAGGAATTTAAATAAATTGTAAAAAATCTGGAATATTCTACTAATTTCAGTCAAGTTAAAGTAAATTTATAAGAATTCAAGGGAATTAAAAAGATTGGAAAAATACCTAAAAAGGAAACGGAAGTTTAAAGACATCCAGGTGAATTAAAAACAATTTTAAAAAAATTATAATCAATTTAATTCAACAGAATTGAGTGAATTTCAAAGAATTAAAAAGAATTCAGAGTTTAAAAAATCAACATTTTTAAATTCAATAAAAATTATACGAATTAAAGGTAAATTTGAAAAAAATTCAAATGAATTTTAGAAAAATATTCTGCTAATTTCAATAAGTTAAAATGAATTTATAATAATTTAAAAAAATATGAAAAAATGACTAAATCAAGGAAAATTTAAAAAGACTTCCAGGTGAATAAAAAATTATAATAAATTTAATTTAACAGAATTGAGTGGATTTCGAAGAATTAAAAAGAATTAAGAGTTTAAAAAAATCCAAATTTTTTTAATAATTCAGGGTGAATTCGAAAGGAATTCAAATAAATTGGAAAAAATCTGGAATATTCCACTAATTTCAGTCAAGTTGAAGTAAATTTATAAGAATTCAAGGGAATTTAAAAAAATTTGAAAAATACCTAAGAAGTCAACGGTTGTTTAAAAAGACATTCAGGTGAACAAAAAACAATTGAAAAAAATTATAATCAATTTAATTCAACAGAATTGAGTGAACTTCAAAGAATTAAAAAGAATTCAGAGTTTAAAAAATCAACATTTTTTAGATACAATGAAAATTATACGAATTAAAGGTAAATTTTTAAAGAATTCAAATGAATTTTAGAAAAATATTCTGCTAATTTCAGTCAAGTTGAAATGAATTTATAATAATTTAAAAAAATATGAAAAAATGACTAAATCAAGAGAAGTTTAAAAAGACTTCCAGGTGAGTAAAAAATTATAATTAATTTAATTCAACAGAATTGAGTGGATTTCGAAGAATTAAAAAGAATTCACAGTTTTAAAAATCAACATTTTTTAACAAATAATTCACGGTGAATTCAAAATGAATTAAAATAAATTGGAAAAAATCTGGAATATTCCACTAATTTCAGTCAAGTTGAAGTAAATTTATAAGAATTCAAAGAAATTAAAAAAGATTTGAAAAATACCTAAGAAGTCAACGGAAGTTTAAAGACATCCAGGTGAATAAAAAACAATTTTCAAAAAATTAAAATCAATTAAATTCGGCAGAATTGAGTGGATTTCGAAAAATTAAAAAGAATTTAGAGTCTAAAAAATCACAATTTTTTAAATAATTCAAGGTAAATTCAAAATGATTTCAAATAATTCGGAAAAATCTGGAATATTTTACTAATGTAAGTCAATTTGAAGCAAATTTATAAGAATTCAAGGGAATCAAAAAAGATTTAAAAAATACCTAAGAAGCCAACGGAAGTTTAAAGACATCCAGTTGAATTAAAAACAATTTTCAAACAATTATAATCAATTTGATTCAGCAGAACTAATTGAATTCAGAAGAATTAAGAAGAATCCAGAATTTAAAAAAATTCAACTTTCTTAAAAAAATAATTCAGGGTGAATTCAAATAAATTGGAAAAAATCTGGAATTTTCCACTAATTTCAGTCAAGTTGAAGTAAATTAATAAGAATTAAAGGAAATAAAAAAAGATTGGAAAAATACCTAAGAAGTTAACGGAAGTTTAAAATGACATCTAGGTGAATTAAAAACAATTAAAAAAATTATCATCAATTTAATTCAACAGCACTGAGTGGATTTAGAAGAGTTTAAAATAATTCAGAGTTTAAAAAATCAACATTTTTTTAATTATTCAAGGTGAATTCAAAATGAATTTAAATAAATTCAAAAAAATCTGGAATATTCTACTAATTTCAGTCAATTTGAAGTAAATTTATAAGAATTCAAAGGAATTAAAAAAGATTTGAAAAATACCTAAGAAGTCAACGTAAGTTTAAAGACATCCAGGTGAATTAAAAACAATTTTCAAAAAATTTTAATCAATTGAATTCAGCAAAATTAAATGAATTTTAAAGAATTAAAAAGAATTCAACCTTCTTAAAAAAATAATTCAGGCTGAATTCGAAATGAATTCAAATAAATTAGGAAAAATCTGGAATTTTCCACTAATTTCATTCAAGTTGAAGTAAATTTATAAGAATTAAAGGGAATAAAGAAAGATTGGAAAAATACGTAAGAAGTCAACGGAAGTTTAAAAAGACATCTAGGTGAATTAAAAATAATAATTAAAAAAAAAATTATAAACGACTTAATGCAGCATAATTGAATGAATTTAGAAGAATTAAAAAGAATTCAGATTTAAAAAATCAACAGAATTCTTAAGAATTCAACTTTCTGAAAATAATTTAGGGTGGATTCGAAATGAATTAAAATAAATTGGAAAAAATCTAAAATATTTCACTAAATTTTGTCAAGTTTGAGTAAATTTATAAGAGTTTAAGGGAATTCCAAAGAATTCAATCTTTTTTTAATAATTCAGGGATGAATTCGAAATGAATTCAAATAAATTGGAAAAAATCTAGAATTCTACTAATTCCAGACAAGATGGAATAAACTTATAAAAATTCAAAAGAATTTCAAAGAATATCAAAAAATGTCTATGAAGTCAAGGAGAGTTTAAAAGACTTCCAGATGAATTACAAAAAAAAGCGATAAAAAAATAATAATCAATTTAGTTCAGTGGAAATGCGTGAATTTAGAAGAATTGAAAAGAATTCAGAGTTTAAAAATTCTACTAATTTCAGTCAAGGTTGAGTAAATTTATAAGAATTCAAGTGAATTAAATAAGATTTGAAAAAGTACCTAAGCAGTCAACGAAAGTTTACAAAGACATGCAGGTGAATTAAAAACAGTAATTAAAAAAAAATTATAATCAATTTAATTCAGCAGAATTGAGTGAATTTAGAAGAATTAAAAAGAATTCAGACTTAAAAAATCAATATAATTCTTAAGAATTCAACTTTTTGAAAATAATTTGGGATGAATTCGAAATGAATTAAAATAAATGGGGAAAAAGTCTAAAATATTCCACTACTTTTAGTACAGTTCGAGTTAATTTATAAGAATTCAAGGGAATTAAAAAGAATTTGAAAAAAGGCATAAGAAGTCAAAAAGAGTTAAAAAGACTTCCAGGCAAATTAAAAAAAAATTAAAATCATTTTAATTCAGCAGAATTGAGTGAATTTAGAAGAATTGAAAAGAATTCAGAGTTAAAAAAAATCAACAGAATTCCAAAGAATTAAACTTTTTAAAAATAATTCAAGCTGAATTCGAAATGAATGCAAATAAATTGGAAAAATCTAGAATATTCCACTAATTTCAAACAAGTTGGAGTGAATTTATAAAAATACAAGTTTGTTCAAAACAGTTTGAAACAATGCCTAAAAAGTCAAAGAAGTATAAAAGATTTCCACATGAATTACAAGAAAAAACGAAGAAATATTTATAATCAATTTAATTCAGCAGAATTAAGTAAATTTAGAAGAATTAAAAAGAATTGAGAATAAAAAAGAATTGAAATTTCTTAAAAAAGTAATTCAGAGTGAATTGGAAATGAATTCAAATAAATTGGAAAAAATCTCGAATATTCTACTGATTTCAGACAAGTCGGAATTCATCTACAAACATTCAAATGAATTCGGAAGAATTTGAAAAAATGCCTTAAAATTCAAGAGGGGTTTAAGGGGGATTAAAAAAAATTTACAATCAACTTAATTCAGCACAAATGAGTGAAATTAGAAGAATTAAAAAGAATTCAGAGTTAAAAAATCAACAGAATTCCGTAGAATTCAACTTTAAAAAAAAATTCAGGGTGAATTCGAAATGAATTCAAATAAATTGGGAAAAATCTAAAATATTCCACTAATTTGAGACAAGTCGGAGTGAATTTATAAAAATTCAAGAGAATTCGAAAGAATTTGAAAAAATGCCTTAAAAGTCAAGGAGAGCTTAAAAAGGATTAAAAAATTTTTATTTGTAATCAATTTAATTCAGCAGAATTGAGTGAATTTAGAAGAATTAAAAAGAATTCAGAGATAAAACATCAAGAGAATTCCCAAAAACTCAAATTTGTTTTAAAAGTAATTGTAGGTGAATTCGAAATGATTTCAAATAAATTGGATAAAATCTAAAATATTCCACAAATCTCGGACAAGTCGGAATGAATTTATAAAAATTCAAGTGAATTCGAAAAAATTGTAAACATTCCTTAAAAGTTAAGGGGAGTTTAAAGGGGATTAAAAAAATATAATAAAATTTATAATCAATTTAAATCAGCAGAATTGAATTAATTTAAAAGAATTCAGAAGAATTAAAAAGAATTCAGGGTTAAAAAATCAAAAGAATTCCAAAGAATTCAAATTTTTAAAAATAATTTAGGCTGAATTAGAAATGAATTCAAAGAAATTGGATAAAATCTAAAATATTTCACTAATTTCAGACAAGTCGGAGTGAATTTATAAAAATTCAAGTGAATTCGAAAGAATTTGAAAAAATGCTTTAAAAGGCAAGAGGAGTTTAGAAATACGTACAGGTAAAAAACAAAAAAAGAAAAAAAATTATAATTTAATTCATTAGAATAGAGTGGATTTAGAAGAATAAAAAAGAATTCAGATTTTTAAAAAAGACTTTTTAAGAATTTAACTCTTTAAAAATAGTTCAGGGTAAATTCGAAATGAATTCAAATTAGAAAAAAATCTAAAATACTGAACTAATTGCAGACAAGTTAAAATGAATTTATAAGAATTCAAGGGGATTAGAAAGGGATGTGAAAAAATTCCTAAGAATTCAAGAGGAGTTTAACATACTTACAGGTGAATTAAAAAAAAAGAAAAATTATAATCAACTTATAATTCAGCAAAATTGAGTAAATTTAGAATAAAAAATAAAATTTCAACTGATTTCAGTCTGGCTGGAGTAAATTTAAAAAAATTCAATGGCATTGAAAGGATATTGAGAAAATGCCTAAGAATTCAAGGAAAATTTCAAGACGAATAAAAAAATTTGTAATCCGTTTAATTGAGCAGAACTGAATGAATTTAGAAGAATTCAAGTGAATTAAAAATAATTCCGAGATTTAAAAAAAAGTCAAAAGAATTCCAAAGAATTCAAATAAATTGGAAGAAAGCGAGAAAATAATCTAAAATATTCCGCTGATTTCAGTAAAACTGGAGTGAAAATAGAATAATTTGAAGGAATTCAAGAGACTGATGAATTTAGCAGAATTTAAGAAAATTGAAAACAAATTGTCAATGTAAGAAAAAAAACAAATTAAATAAAATTCGAGTAAATTTTGTCAGAATTGAGTGAAATGAGACAAATTCATAAAAATTCCGGGCGAATTAAAAAAAATCTGATGGATTGAGAAAAATTCAAGGGAATTAAAAAGAATTTAATGAAATGCTTAATAAAATTCAAGTTGAGTTTAAAATACTGCTAAGTGAATTCAAAAGAATTCAAAGTTATTCAAAAAGATGAAATAAAATTCAGAAATCAATGAGTTCTCTGTTTTCATTTATTGAACAAAATGACTAAAGTGATCTTTCCATTCTAAAAAGTGACTATAGTGACTTTATCCTAAAAAAGTGACTGTGTCACAACTCAGACAATAACAAAAAAAAAAAAATTTTCCTTGTTGTCCTTGAGAAAACAACTTATTTTTGTGGAAAAATACGCTGCCAAAGTACAAAAGGATAAAAATTTCAGTTCTTATTAAATTGTTCATCAATCTTGAGTTAATTACAAGCTCTAGAGAGCAATTTAACAAAGCTATGACAATGATAAGTAGCCTTTAAATTATTATTGTGCATCATCAATCATTGATAATAAAGCTGCGTTCCATTTAAGAAGAAAGCAATGCACAAGTATTATTCCTGACGAACTAGTGCCTGCATTTCAAAATTCTTTTGAAATTTTAGACTGCCCTGAACGATAGGGCTGGGAAAAAAATTTTCGAAACTAAAAATGGCTTCGTACGGAAAAGTTTCAATTTTTTCCCTATTTTTCGACCAATATTCTATGGATCAAAAAACAATAGCGAATTTTTCGTAAGTAAAGTTTCTGTTAGCAAAAAATAATATAAAGGTGGAAATAAAAATGTGACTTTAAATTTCTTCATGTTAAACCGAAGAAACATGCAATTATTTAGATATCACGATAAGAAAAAATTTTTTAATTTGGTTCGTCATATCAAAATCAGGATCTTTGCCTTTTTTGATCAACTCTCACACCTTGCAGATCGTTAAAAAAATCGCATGTTTCTTTCGTTCTAGTTGAAGAAATTTCAGGCATTACATTTTCACTTTATACATTTTTTTACTAACAAAAAAATCTACGTTTCCACGCCACGCCGGTTCAGTTTTGAAAAATTCAGTTTTTTCGTCCCTTAAAAATATTCGAACTTGACTTGCCGATTAAGTTTCTGAAAACTGAAATCCATGGCAAATAAAATAATTTCATGAATTTCAGAAAATCTTAAATTATAAAAATTGTTCAAATTGAAAGCTTAAAATTTTGAATTGCAGACTAAAAATATTCGATTTTTGTATTTGAAAGTCGAAGCATAAGCTTTAGAATTCTGATTACGTCCCTGGCGAACTGAAACAAACGCCTTTTCAACAACAGCTGTCTGCAATTACCAAGTCGACCATTGGAAAATTGAGAACCTGTCCTTCCTTTCACGTGAGCCAAAGTAATTTAAATTTATCTTCAGGAACAATCAAACTGTGTTTCACTCTTTTCGAAATAAATCAAGCGGAATAATTTGACTCATACAATTTTTAACTGACAAGTTTTTGAGGGAAAACCTGCTCTGGATTGCCAAGTTTTGTTTTGCTGCAGAGTTTGTGGCCCACATATAGGCCAGTGACTTCAGAAGTTGAGCCAGTCTCTGTTTCAGACTGACTCGTCTAATTTAAAGGTTAAGTTGGACCAACACTTTTAGAATCTGATCTTCAAACTCTGTGCAGTTTAAATTTGAAAAATTTGAAAGTTCAAATGCCATATAAAACTAATATAGCATGGTTATAAAAACATATGTTTAAATCGAATTAAAGGAAATGGGAGGGCTTGACGATTAATTAAAGTCCTTGATTAATTAGTCATCTACTTCTGAAAGCCGGTATAGCTAATACTATTTTATTAATGGCACACCAGGTATCATTAGTATCATACCAGGACCTTTGCAAGGCAATTTTCGTCTCATTACAAAATGTTTTTCTACGAAACTACATTAGCCTGGTCGGCTTCGCATCCGGTCGCGAGTAGCTAAGTTTACTTTGGCATTGAGTGTCGACTGAAGAACCGACGATTATGTTTCGAAAAAAAAAAACAAAAAAACCTTAAGCTCATCGTGCAACTCATTATCTACGAACTAACCAAAAACCTAACTTAATCCTGCACAGTTTGAAAAGATACACTGAAATCAATGAAATACTTTGAAGCATCAAAAGCGTACTTTCACCCTCGTTCAAACGCATATACTATAATTTCAAAAACATATGCTTTCGTTTCTTTTGGTAATTCAAATAAATGATTACATTATTTCAAAAAATTATTAGCCTCAACTAAATATGTTCAATAAATCTACAGGATCATGCTTTAAATTCTAAATTATGAGCCTACAGTATAGTACGGTTTCATAACGAGAAATTTTAGATTCGAAGACGAAAATATTAATTCGGATGTAAAATACATTTGTTTTACAGAAGTTGAATTTAAGAAAATTACGCCTTCTTACAATATCTGACAACACTCATACCTTTTTTCGTATTTTATTTACAATTAATTCTTAACTATGTTCCACACATAAGACATATAATTAGAGAAACGCTGTTTATCAAAATATCCGCTGCATGTGTTTTTTATTTTACGACAATATATTGTTTTAAATTGAAATCACTGTTTTAAGATGACACAAAAGTCCACGCCAGAGCCAAAGGGTTGCTGAATTGAGTACGAAAAAGTTTGACTGAATAAAGTTATCCAGGTACGAGGAATTGGATATGAAAGTTTAAAATCTCAAAGTGCCACTAACCAAAAATGTATGCAAGCTTGGCTGCGGATTGCGATAAAAAATTCAATTTTCAGCTTATAAATAAAATAAAAAACATGCCTCGAACATATCAAGTTTCTGAATACGGATAAATAAAGTTTACTTTAAAAAAGCCAATTCCGAAAAAACCATCGAGAATTTTGAAATGAAAATTTCATAGGTTTTCAAAATCGACTTTGGATAGTGATTAGGAAACGAATTTTCTATTTTTTACAAAATAAAAAATCCGAACAGAAAGAAAAAATATTTTTTTCTTCCACTAAATAATAATGTCTAAAGATATCAATGCTAATAGTCTGAACAAAAAGATGAATACATTAAAATTGTAACTTAATTTTGCATTACAATTTTTTTACAGTAACTGTATGAGAAAATAATATATATCGAAAAAATCCTTTTACCAGAACGTATACTTGAATTTGTCAGCATTTTTTAAGTAAAAAATCCAATTTCGATCAAAATATTGGTTATCTAGTTCTTTGCTGGCAATCTTCAATTACACTTCTTTAAAGTTTGCACAATTTTTTAATTATTATTTACCACTCCAATTGTTTATAAAATCTGGAATCTTGGATATACCTTATTTCAAAATTCAATTAGTTAAACGCGCTTATGAAAATCTTGGCACACTCCCTTCAAATGTTCAGTATTCGTATACACTATACACCTATCGCAATGGTTACAAATGCATGACTTCAGTGCTTTTTGTACAGACTTTCAGCTAAATTTCAAGGCCTCCAGTGTCCAAAATTTCTTGAAAGATTCAAAAATATATTAATTATCCTATTTTTATACACTCTTGAATCATGTAAAATATATTATAGATTAAAAAGATCCAATACCTTTTGTTTCAATTGCACTATGCCTTTCAGACACTTACGTACGTTTTTAAATCATATAAATATATGTATTACACAACAGGATTTTTCTTGATATTAAAAACTTTTACCTTTGAAAGAAACATTGATAATATAACATACGGTTGACACAGCATTCCATTCTCCTTCTAACGTAGATATGTACTAGCAAATCTATAGTATCATTCGTTGACGGAAATACTATTTCTATACATTAAAAATATACTTTATGGTTTCAAAAATATGTTTATCACTTAAACTAAATATTTTCCATGAAATACATCACTGTTTATTTTTCTCAACTTTATATGCTTTACCTTCATAGTACCATCAACGTTTCGATTCATAGTTCTCTGTTCTTGATTCAAAGATACGAATGATTTTCCTCCACGCAAAATGTGTTGAATTATTTACAGAAATTATGATATCAACAACGTTGAATTCAACAGCACCAGCACTTTTGAATCAACATTTTTTCTCAGTGTAAAAATGATATCAAAACCAAAAAATCGATATCTTTGACAAATAAACTTTCCAAGGAAGGACCCGACTTTGGAACCCATCACGCCTGAGAGCGGTGCCTTGCACACTATCGTGAGAGATATTTATCATTAGTAGCGGTCATGCAGCCTAGGATGCGTATTTGAATTACGACCTATCGTAACGATCGCTAGTTATGGAATGACGTGCATGGCAAGGGTAAATCGTTCTTTCAATGCATTCTTGTTCCAAAAATATGTATACATAAATTACAGTACATATAAGCTCAGTAATCAGGATCAATAAGCTTTTACTGATAATATCAAGTTCATTCTTTAGTGTCTATGGAATACGACTCAACTTTTACAAAAAGAAACTACTTGTGCATTCGCCCTCCATTTCTCCACTTTTTATTCAAATGTAAGTTATCTTTCATAAATTTTGTTAAGTTTGGTCAAAGAGACGAATTTTAAACAGATGAAGATATTTCAGTCAAGAAAGAAAAAAATATCTTTGAAACTGCTGAACATTCAAGACAAAAGATGAATTTTCTATAAAACAGGTAAACTTTCAATCCGAAAATATGAATTTAAAAAATGTACATTTTCAATAAAACCGTTGAATTTTTAACCAGAAAAGAGAAAATTTCAGATAAAGAGACGAATACGAATATAATAATAATAAAGAATTTAACGAATATGTGATGCATTTTATGGTTGAACCTTTTTTGGTAGAATTCAACTGCTTTTTATTTAAAATTACAATCTTTTTAGTTAAAATATAAACTATTACAAGCCTTGCCTAGAATTATTCATATTACTTGGTTGAACACTGAATTATTTTTTTCAAATCCTACAATTTTATTGAAGTCACTTTTGCGTTGAATGTCCATTTTTTCGGGTTGAAAGTTCAAAGGCTTTGTAGAAAATTTTTTTTTTCTGTCTTGAAAATTCAATAATCATTTTTTTTTCTTTCGGGATGAGAAAATCATACTTTCGAGTGAAAACTTAAACTTTGGTGTAGATAGAAAGTTGAAGTATTTAGTTAAAAATTGACTTTCTTATTGAAAACTCATATTTATTTTCATAAACTAAGAATGTTTTTCTTGATTTTGCCATTTTAGAACAAATCAATTTTTAATGCTAAAAAATCGCAATATTCCGTTTTTCTCGAAAAGCAAGCAAGGTTTGGAAAAAAATGGTTCTTTGATAAAATTGCTATAAAAAGACCCCCTGATAATTTTTTTCACTTCATTGTCGAAAAAAACTTGATTTTCTTATATCATTAGAATTTTTTGTTCTTGTTCTTAATACAATTATTTTAAGGTAGTTCTCGTGCCAAAAATTCAGTCTCTGAAAAGAAAAAGTTTTCTATTATTTTGAAAATTTAAATAATATCAGTAACATATTATGAAAGAAAAAACATCATTTTTAATGAGAAAGGTTTAAAACTCTGTTTCCGATTTGGAAAATAAATAATCTTCAAATATAGTTATTTGTTAAAAAAATGTTTTTTTAAAGCAATTATTATAATGATTTCAGCCATAGAAAAATTTACTTTCAAAATTGGAAACAGTAGAATTGTAGAGAATATTTTCCTTGAAAAAATAAGCCATCATTAATGAAATCTAACATTTTTCCAAAATTGGTAAGAAGCAAAGGAAGAAAAAATTCATTTGCAGAAAACATTGTTTTTTGTAAAATTTATAATTTTTTAAATAAAAATAATGTTTTTTATTTGAAATAACATTAGTAATATCATTTCCAACTACATTATGTAGAAAAACTAGGAATGTACACATACCCGCATGTTTTTTAATACTAAAAACATTTTATCATAAGCTGATAACATTTTTCAAATACAAAAATATGTTTCGACAATTTGGATAATAATATGTACCTTTTCTTTTTTTTTCTCTGATATACAACAGTAAAAAACGAATTTTTACGTCCTAAAATAAAAAAAAAAAATTTCAAGAACACGAAG
>JAUELO010000150.1:812985-836312 GCA_032357855.1 Amphibolips quercusostensackenii
GGCAATCCACTTTTAATCCAGAAAAACCCGATTGTAAACCTTGGTAATCCATATCTTATGTGGAGTATTTCTGTTCTGATCAGGAGTAATACACTTTTAATCCAATGTAATCCACTTGTAATCCAGAGTAATCCACTTGTAATCCAGAGTAATCCACTTGTAATCCAGAGTAATCCACTTGTTATCCATTCTAATCCAACCTTTTCTGGAATAATCCAGTTTCAATCAGAAGTGATACACTTCTAATCCATGGTATCCACTTGTAATCCGAGGTAATCCGGGATAATTTAAATAATTCGGAGTATTTTTAGTATTCTAAAATAATCTATTTGTAATCCGGGTCAATCACGTCGTAATCTGAAAGAATCTACTTGTAAAAAGTGCGATCCACTTGTAATCCATAGTAATCCAGATACAATCTGAAGGAATCCTGCTCTAATTAGGACCATAATACTTTTAGTCCAGGGCAACTCACGTGTAATTCAAAGTAATCAGCTTTTAATCGAAAATAATTTACTTGTAATCAGAAATCAATCACTTGCAATCAGAAGTAATCCACTTGTAATCAAAAGTAAGCCGGAATAATTCAACTAATTTGGAGTCCTCTCAGTATTCCGGAACATGTTTGTAATCCGGACTAAGCACACTCTAATTTAAAATAAATCACTTGTAATTCAATGTAATTCACATCTAATCTAAAGTAATCAAGCTAATCTAATCCGAAGTAATTAGCGTTATCTACTTGTAAATCGGAGTAATAAGCATTAATCCAAACTAATCCACTTGGATTCAGAATTAAATCAGTTGTAATCAGAAGCTTTTCACTTGCAATCCATTCAAATCCATATTTTTTTTGAAATAATCCAGGTCTAACCGTAAGTAATACAATTTCAATCCAGGGTGATCAACTTGTTCTCCTAATAACCTTCTTATAATCCATAGTAATCCAGAATAATTCTGAAATAATATAGTTGTAATCTATTGTAATTCAATTGTAATCCATAATAATCCAGATCTAATCTTAAGTAATCCAGATCTAACCAGGACTAATACAGTTTCAATCCAGGGCAATCCACTTGTAATCCACTTGCAATCCATAATAATCCAGTTTTAATATGAAATAATGCAGATCTAACCAGAAGAAATAACATTTCAATCCAGGGTAATCAACTTGTCATCTAAAATAATCCACTTGTAATCAGAAGTACTCCACTTGTAAGCTATCGTTATCAAGATTTTTTTGGATCAATCCAAATTCAACTAGGCGTTATCCACTTGTAATCCTCTTGTGTCCCGAGTAATCTATTTGTAATTTAAAGTAAGCAGGATGAATTCAAATAATTTGAAGTAATCCTATTATTCCGGAATAATATATTTGTACTCCAGAGCAATCACATTGCAATCTAAAATAATCCACTTTTAATCCGTGTTAATTAACTTGTAATTCATAGTAATCCAGATCTAGTTTGAAATAATCCAGCTTTAACCAAGAGTGATACACTTGTAATCCTGGGTAATTGTATTTTAATCAGTAGCAATCCACTTTTAATCAATTGTAATCCATATCTTATCTGGAATAATTCAGAATAACTAGAAGTAATACAATTTCAATCCAAGGTAATTAACTTTTATTTCAAACTAATCCACTTGTGATCAGAAGTAATCTGCTTGTAATCCACTGTAATCCAGCTTTAATCTGGAATAATACAGTTTAAGTAAGGAGCAATATACTTGCAATCCAGAGAAATCCACTTGAATTTTGGGGTAACGCGGGGTAATTCATGTAATTCGAGGTTATCCTTGTAATCCACGGTAATCAAAATTTGAGGCGGAGGAATCAAAGTGTAATCCGAAATAATAAACTTCTAATTATTAGGAATTGCCTTATAATCCATAGTAATCAAGAAATAATCTGTAGTTATCAAGTTCTCATCAGGCGTACTGCACTTCTAATCCAGGGTAACTCACTTGCAATCCAGATTTATTCACTTTTAATTAAAATTAATCCACTTGTAATCCAATGTAATCCGCTCATAATCCACTTACAATACAAATAATTCGGAGTAACTGAGGTAACCCGAGTAATTCGCTAGTAATTCAGAAGTAATCCACCTGTAATCCATACTAATCCAGAACTAACCAGAAGTAATACAATTAAAATCCAGAATAATCAACTTGTAATCTAAAATAATCCAATTGTGCAAAAAAGTAATCGACTTGTAATCTATCGTAACCCAGGTTTAACCTAAAATAATCCAGTTTTAATCAGGAGTGAAACATTTGTAATCCAGAGTAATCCACTTGAATTTCGGGCTAACTCGGGGTAATTAAAGTAATTCGAAGTAATCCTGGTATTCCATAGTAATCGACTTGTGATCCTATGAAATAAAAGTGTAATCCAATATAATCCACTTCTAATCCAGATCAATCGACTTGTAATCCATGTAATCAAGATCTAATCTGGAGTAATCGAGTTCTAAGCAGAAGTATTACACTTGTAATTCAGGATAATCCACTTGCAATCCAGTGTCATCGTCTTGCAATCAACATTAATCCACTTGTTATCCAATTCAATCCACTTATAATTTACTTATAATCCACTTACAATACAAATACTTCGGAGTAATTCAGGTAACCCTAGTAATTCACTTGCAATTCAAAGTAATCCAACTATAATCCAGCGTAATCCACTTGTAATCCAGGTAGTTTGGAGTAATTTAGGTAATCCAAATAGTTTTTAACTATTTATTGAAAATTCGCTTTTTTTTAAATTAATATTCTTTTTTTAAAAATTCATGTTTTTGTTTGTAAATTCTACTGTTTTGGTGAAAATTCATCCTTTTGGGTTAAAAATTCACCTGTTTTGGTAAAAGTTCTCTGGTTCAAAATTTAAATAAATTCATAAAAAACTCGTTTTTTGGTTGTTGAAAATAATTTTTTTTAACTTAAAATTGAACTGTTACATTTTGTTGGAAATTTATCGTTTTGCTTGAAAATTGTACTATTTTGTTGAAAATTCATCCTTTTGGGTTGAAAATACACCTGTTTTGGTAGAAAATTTATTTCTCTGGTTAAAAAATTTAAATAAAATCACAAAAAAATCGTTTTTTGGTTGTTGAAAAAAAATTTTTTAAACTTGAAATTGATCTATTACATTTTGTTGAAAATTTATCGTTTTGCTTAAAAATTGTACTATTTTGCTGAAAATTCATCCTTTTGGGTTGAAAATTCACCTGTTTTGGTAAAAAATTTATTTCTCTGGTTAAAAAATTTAATATATTTATAAAAAACTCGCTTTTTGGTTGTTGAAAATATTTTTTTTTAAACTTAAAATTAAACTGTTACATTTTGTTGAAAATTTATCGTTTTGCTTAAAAATTGTTCTATTTTGTTGAAAATTTGTTTTTTTTTTTTTTGTTAAAAATAAATTTTTTAATCGAAAATTTAACTATTCCATTTTTGATCGTGTTTATCTTTTTTAGGTGAATATTCAACTATTTATTTAAAAATATTTGTATTTTGTAAAAGATTCGTTTTTTTATAGAAAATTGATGTTCTTGATTGAAAATTCATCTTTTTTGGTTGAAAATTTAACTATTTGGTTAAAAATATATGTATGTAATTCACAGCTTGTTAATTTGTTGGTTAAAAATTAATTTTTTACTAGAAATTTTTTTGGTTAAATTACTTTAATTTATTTTTAAAAATTCGTTATCAATATTTGTTCTGTAATAATTTATTTTTTCCATAACTTTCTGTTTGAAATGTCGTGTATTTTGTTGAAAGTCGTTTTTTTTTTTGGTGAAAATTCATTTTTTTTTTGTCAAAAATTCATTTTGTAGTTGAAAATTCAACTATTACATCTTGGATTATGTTTACCTTTTTTAGTTAAATATTCAACTATATATTTAAAAATTTATCTTTTTGGTGAAAAATTAAATGATTTCAGAGAAAAATGTACTATTTTGTTGAAATTTTGTTATTTTTTTTTGTTGAAAATTAATTTTTTAATCGAAAATTAAATATTCGATTTTTGATTGTATTTATCTATTTTAGTTAAATATCAAACTATTTATTTGAAAATCCTTTTATTTTGTTAAAGACTCGTTTTTTATAGAAAATTGATGTTCTTGCTTGAAAGTTCATTTTTTTGGTTGAAAATTAATCTATTTGGTTAAAAATTTATGTATGTCATTCGCAGCTCGTTAATTTGTTGGTTAAGAATTAATTTTACACTTGGAATCTTTTTTAAAATTATTTTAATTTATTTTTGAACATTCGTTATCAATATTTCTTTGTAATAATTTATTTTTTCTATAACTTTCTGTTTGAAAATTCGTGTATTTTGTTGAAAATTTGTTTTCTTTTTGTTGAAAATTAATTTTTTAATCAAAAATTTAAATATTACATTTTTGATTGTATTTATCTATTTTAGTTAAATATTCAACTATTTATTTGAAAATTCTTTTATTTTGTTGAAGACTCGTTTTTTATGTAAAATTCATGTTCTTGCTTGAAAATTTATTTTTTTTGGTTGAAAAATTAACTATTTAGTTGAAAATTTATGTATGTAATTTCCAGTTTGTTAATTTGTTGGTTCAAAATTAATTTTTGACTTGAAATTTTTTTTAAATCACTAATTTATTCCAAAAATTTGTTATTCATATTTTTTTGTGATAATTTATTTTTTTCATAACTTCCTGTTTGAAAAGTCGTGTATTTTCCTGAAAATCGTTTTTTTTTTATTAAAAATTCGTTTTTCTTCCATGAAAATTAATTTTTCAGTTGAAAATTCAACTATTACATTTGAGATTGTGTTTATCTTTTTTACTTGAATATTTAACGCTCTTTATTTGAAAACTCTTGTATTTTGTCAAAGATTCGTTTTTTATAGAAAATTGATGTTCTTGCTTGAAAATTCATTTTTTTTTTGGTTTAAAATTTAACTATTTGGTTTAAAATTTATGTTTGTAATTCCTAGCTCATTAATTTGTTGGTTGAAAATTAATTTTTTACTTGAAATTTTCTTTGTTAAATTACTTTAATTTATTTTTTAAAATTCGTTATCAATATTTGTTTCGTAATAATTTATTTTTTCCATAACTTTCTGTTTGAAAATTCGTGTATTTTGTTGAAAATTTGTTGTTTTTTTTTTGGTTGAAAATTAATTTTTTAGTCGAAAATTTACATATTCCATTTTTCAATGCATTTATCTATTTTAGTTGAATATTTAACTATTTACTTAAAAAATTCTTTTATTTTGTTAAAGACTCGTTTTTTATAAAAACTTTATGTTCTTGCTTGAAAAGTCACCTTTTTTGTTGAAAATTTAACTATTTGGTTAAAAAAATTTATGTATGTAATTCACACCTTCTTAATTTGTTGGTTGAAAATCAATTTTTTACTTGAAATTTTTTTTCATTTCAATTTATTTTTAAACATTTGTCTTCAATATTTTTTTGTAATTATTTATTTTTTGCACAACTTTCTGTTTAAAAAGTCGTGTATTTTGTTAAAAATAGTTTTTTTTTTGGTTAAAAATTCATTTTTTTTTCGTCGAAAATTCATTTTTTGGTTGAAAATTCAACTATTACATTTTGGATTGTGTTTACCTTTTTTAGTTGAATATTCAACTATATATTAAAAAATTTATCTCTTTGGTGAAAAATTAAATGATTTCGGAGAAAAATGTACTATTTTGTTGAAAATTTGTTATTTTTTTTTGGTTGAAAATTAGTTTTTTAATCGAAAATTAAATATTCCATTTTTGATTGTATTTATCTATTTTAGTTAAATATTCAAGGCAATTTATTTGAAAATTCTTGTATTTTGTTAAAGATTCGTTTTTTATGTAAAATTCATGTTCTTGCTTGAAAATTAATTTTTTTTGGTTGAAAAATTAACTATTTAGTTGAAAATTTATGTATGTGATTCACAGTTTGTTAATTTGTTGGTTGAAAATTAATTTTCTTATCCGACATTTTGCAAAAATTAATTTAATTTATTTTTAAAAATTTCTTATCAATATTTTTCTGTAATAATTTATTTTTTTCATAATTTACTATTTATTTGAAAATTTATCTTTTTAGTGAAAAATTAAATGATTTCATAGAAAAATGTACTATTTTGTCCAAAATTTGTTTGTTTTTTTTGTTGAAAATTAATTTTTTAATTGAAAATTTAAATATTCCATTTTTGATTGTATTTATCCATTTCAGTTGAATATTCAACTCTTTATTTGAACACTCTTGTATTTTGTTAAAGATTCGTTTTTTATAATAAATTGATGTTCTTGCTTGAAAATTTATTTTTTTTTGTTGAAAATTTATCTATTTGGTTAAAAGTTTATGCATGTGATGTACAGCTCGTTAATTTGTTGGTTTACAATGAATTTTTTTACTTGAAATTTTCTCAAAAATTGAAAGTTATACTAATTTGTTAAAAAACTATTTTTTGATTAAAGATGCATCATTTTAGTGAAAAATCTATCTCTTACTTTGAAGAATAAACTATTTTGAAAAATCCTTGTTTTTGGCTTTTTTTATTGTTTCTTATTTTTTGGTTGAAAAATTGTTAACAACAAAATTTTCGTAGTGAAATAATTCGCAATCTATATTTTTCCCTACTAAACAAACGAGTAAGTATAATTTTAAAAAAATCGATGATGTAATGGTCTGGTTACTGTAAGTCCGGCGTAGAATTCACTCAAATTCTAAGTATTTTCTATAAAATATCAAATCACCAAAAAAAGCAACATCTTTTTAAAATTGAATTTTGAAATGTGTTTAAAGTTTATGAAGACCACAAAAAATGTAATTAAAAAACGAAATCTAAATTTCCAGATTGCTACAACGACTCTGAAAGTTCCTTTGGATGCAAATGTAACTGGTACTTGCGAAGAAAATTTGTCACTAATTACAATAGGATGGCAAGAAACGGACAATGTGGAGGAAACAGTTTCTGATGGAGAAAACACTCTTACCATGCGATTCATAAAGGATGGTGACATATATTATATCCAATATTTGGTTGTCACAATTGTACTGGATAATATTAATTTTCCGAATGCTACAGGTTTGTGTAATAAATTATCAGTGAAGGTACGTGGGTTAGCGCTCGCAGATGATAAGGTTGTTATGGCAGAGTCACTCGAAGACTTGCAAAGAATGTTGAGCAAACTGAATACAAGTATGAAGAATATTGGCTTCAAAATTAACGTAAATAGAAAAAATTAGGGTGTTCAAAGAAAAGGGTAAGAAAACAATGTGCAGCATTGCACTAAGCAATGAAACAATAGAACAGATAGAAACAATAGAAAAGATAGAGAGTTAGATAGGCATATAAACGAGGGTAGGAAGGTTAACTGTTTAAGGTCTAAGGCAATGTTGCATACTGTTTTCTCACCCTTTCCTTCAAATACCATACTCTGTTTTAACAACCTGGTCATCTGCGAGCGCTAACCCACGCACCTTCACTGTCCCGTGATCTAAACCTGCTACGTCAAAGACGGACAATCTTAGCCACTTATCAATGATTTGTTATAAATAATTCCGTGTTTGAGCATATTGTTCAGAGTTCATCAAAGAATATAAATTAATCATAAATTTTGAGGGTGAGTGCTTTTAAGTCTTATAGGGTCCCCAAAGTAAACCCTACAAGTGACAAATTTTTAATTTTAACTTACTATCCCGATTTATTAACACTCTTTCAATAATTTTTATAAATAATCAATAAAGTGTAATTTCACAATACCTATTCACTTTTAAAATAATTCTCCATTGTTTGAAAGATTTTATTTTTTTAAATTTGTTTTTGCAGGTAAGTCTTGAACATCTTCTTGGATGCATCTTCCAGACGTTATATGAGTTATTTAATCAATGTTGAAAATAAATCTCATCAATTTTCAAAAGATTTTAATATTTCCAATAATTTCTTTGTTTTATAAAAATGCTCAAAAATGTTTAAATATTTATAAATATTTATTAGGCATTAACGCTCAATATTTAAACAAAACAAAACTGCTTAAGCAAATGGAATTCGTCAAAACGTTTACGAGTATTCTTAGAAAACAAATTAGTACTTAAAAATGTTAAAACCTGTCAAAAATTTGGTCCGCTAAAATGTTTTTTCTGCATTTTTTAGGCAAACCATGTACTTGAACAAAAATGTTTTAGCTTTTTTAATTTTCTATTTAATATAAAAAAACGAACTTTTTTGAAAAAATCGATTTTATTTCGTTTTTCACTTCAGCTCGTGCTCAGTCAGTCTTTTTTTAAAATTTTCAAATAAAATTTTTACGGAATATAGTCCAAAATATCCTTCTCTTACTGAAAGATAAGGGATTAAAAAATTTATTTAAAAACAATTCTTATTAATTTCTTTTCTAATGCTCGACGCACGTCGGACCTCTGTAACTTCCAGCGTTTCATGATTCCAGCGAATTTTGAGCAACAAAGAAATTCAATCAAGGAAATTCTTAACAAAAGTACAAAAAAGTGTTTAAAAAAATTTTAGCTTGATCTAATTGATGTTTAAGAAATGATTAATGTCTTAAGTCGCTAGCGGCTGAAAATTTTTCTTGCCCAAAATTCACGCGATAAACAGAACGCTGGAAGTTAGAGAAGTCCGATGTGCGTCGAGCATCAGAAAAAATTGATAAAAATTTTTTTTTTATAAATTTTTGAATTCCCTTTTGTGTTTTACTCGAAAAATATTTCGGACTACATTTTCTGAATATTTTATTTGAAAATTTTAAAAATTGACCGACTGAGCACGAGTTGAAGTGAAAAACGAATTAAAATCGTTTTTCCCAAAAAAAGTCAGTCTTTTGGCATTAATTAGTAAAGTAAAAAAGCTACAAATTTTCGCCTAAAAGAAGGAAGATGCGCAATGAAATTTTACGCATAGAAATAGTCTTTGAATTGAAATTAATTTAAAAATTCGAACCGGCAGATCAATTTTCTCATATATTTTTTTAATCTGCAAATGAGATTTTTTTTTAAATTTTTAAACAGGTTCAATTATCAAAGGAAACAGCTCTCGGGATCTAAAATTATTCCCAACCCCTGTGAAGTCAGGAATGTATATTTGCAATGAAACGAAAGAAGTGCACGCCGATCCGATTTCAGTGCAGATCCGTAACGCGTCTATAATTGCATTCAATAATCAGACTGACTTTTCTGCACGACAAGGTATGAGATTTTTTTTATTAATTATTGAGTAATTTTTGCTTATTATAAACAAAATTTAAAAAATATAAACGATAAATTATTAATTAAATTAAATTCATTTATTACAAAATTTTCTAGGAAATGCGCTCACGATGGGGCTGAACCAGCTTTAATTACAAGGTCCTTGCATATGGGATTTTTCAATAAAATATGGTTGTCCATCATTCCACGAACATTTTAAGATCAAAAGAAAAACACCCATCAGGGTCTTTTTTGAATAGTCAATTTTTATGTGAAAATTATTTTAAAATAAAAAAAAATTATGTCTTTGCAAAAGCAATTATCAATGAAAAATTGAATTCTAAAGAACCGAAAAAAAATTTGCCTTTAAAATCCACAGTAATTGTCAACCAAAGAAGACGAATTTTTAACTGAAAATGATATAGTTCAATTTTCATTTAAAAAAAAAATAATAATTTCCACTAAAAACAAAAAAACAAATTTTTTACAAAACTGGCACGTTTTCAACCAAAGAGATAATTTTTTAAACAAAAAAATGTAGTAAATTTTTTAACGAAAGACATGAATTTTTAATGAAAATCATAAATTTTCAACCAACAAAATAAATTTTTAACAAAATATTTCTACTTTTGACCAATAAGTTAAATTTTTAATCAAGAAGATTAACCTTACACCAAAAAGACAAATTTTCGAAAAAAACATGAATTTTCAACAACAAAAAAATCGAATTTTCCACCGTATGAGTATTCAACTAAAATGATAAATATTTAACCAACAAATTAATTTTTGAAAAAAGAATTCTTTAAGACAAATTTAATAGTTTTCAAACCAGAAAAGATTTTTTAAAAATCAAAAACAGTTGAATTCAATCAAAGAAGACGAATTTTCAACCAAAAATGGAATAGCTTAATTTTCAGTAACAAAAAATTAATTTTTAGTTCTTAAATATACAAATTTCAAACAAAATATTTAAATTTTTTGACGAAGAGATGAACCTTGAACCAAAAAATAATTTTTTAACAAAGTAGTTCTACTTTTGGCTAAGCAGTTGATTTTTCAATCTAGAAGATTAATTTTCTACCAAAAAGAAAAATTTTCAAAAAAATACGTGAATTTTCAGCAAAAAAAAATTTTTAGACAATAGAGTTAAGTTTTCAACCAAGCAGTTGAATTTTCAATTAAAAGTCTGATGGTTGATGTAAAAAAAATTTTTTTTCAAATGAAAAACAGTTGAAGTTAACTAACAAAGAGTTTGACCAAAAAGTTTAATTTGTGGTAAAAAAAAATTTTCAGCAAATAAAAAACAAATTTTTCCCACAGAAGGCAAATTTCCAATCAAAGAGATAAATATTTGACCAAAAGAATAATTTTTTCAACAAAGTAGTTCAACATTCAACCAATTAGTTGATTTCTCAAAACAATACATGAATTTTTAAGTAAAATTTGAACCTTCAAAAAAAAAGTTTGACTTTAAAACCCGGAAAAGATGAATTTTTAATAAAAAAGTTGGTTTTGAACCAAGAGAGATGAATTTTCAACCGAATAGTTAAACTATAAAAAATTAATTATTTTTGACAAAAAAATTGCATTTATAACCAAATAATTAAACATTTAAACAACAGAGACAAATTTTAAGCAAAATAGTTCAATAAGTAACCAAAGAATTAAATTTTCAACCTACGAATATGAATTTTTAACCAAATGGTCTAATTTTTAAACAAAAAATATTAAACTTACAAAACAGTTAAATTTTGAAATAAAAAATTGTGTTTATAAAAGTCAGAAAATCCCATATGTAAAGACCTTGCAGTAAAAGTAAGTTCAGACCCGTCATGTTCTTTTTTCATCAAATATTTTAGATAAAAATTGCTAATATTTTTTTTTTCTTTCTCAATCAAAAATTTTCTGACAAGCAATTTTTTAAGTAAAACTGAAAATTAATATTAATACAAAGTTTTTGTATTTCATAGTATCCATTATCGAAAGTAATCAAAAATAAAATCAAGTCAATATTTATGATAATTGATGAAAATTGATATTTGAAATTCAATGGTTCTTCAACCAAAAAGAAAAACTTTACATAAAAATACCTTAATTTATAACAAAAATGAAATAGTTAAATATTGACTTATGAAAATCAAATTTTCATTAAAAAATTAAGTTTTTGGCCAAATATTTGAATTCTCAACAAAAGGATACATTTTCGACAAAGAAATTATTAATTATAATAAACAAAATAAGAGAATGTGTTTCGGGTTTCAATCGTGCGTAAACTACAAAACTTGAAGACGTGCCCCATCGTGGAGGCTAGTCGAATCTGATTGGACAATCAAGTCTGTTTTCAAAAACCCGGGAGGGCGGAAAGCCAAATCGGATTGGTATTATATCCATTGTCCCTATTGATGTTATCGGGGTGTTTTAAGATTTCCATTGCTTCTCTATGTTTTCTTGGACAAATATATTATGTTTTTGCGATAACAATTTTTTTATTATATAAAATGCTGTATCCTGTTTCAAATTAAGCTCAGCTAGTGCTGTTTACGTAAAAAAAATTTATCCTGACTTCACTCACATGTTCCTTTATACGTTGGCTTACCGCTCTCCCGGTTTCTTCAATATAGACTTTGCCACAAAAGTAAGGGATTTTATATACTCCCAGATCAGGTTATGTTGTTCTTCTACATACTCTCTATACATCCTTTTATTTTTTTATTATAATGAATTATCGTTGAAGCATTAAATCTATTAATAATTAATAATTATTTAATATGTTCTTTTCGTAATTTTTTTGTTATTTTTTTTCAGAGGCGTACTGTGCATCTAAAATTAAAGATGAAAAAAGTGATGGACAGGTGTCAGTTGGAGTTTATGTAGGAGCCATCTTAGCAGGTTTAATTCTAATTGCACTCATTATACTTATCATCAAACGTTCAACTCGAAACATTAAATCCTGGAACATATTGAATAAAACAAAAAATCCTGAAAGCTGCTAAGAAATCTGAATGTTCAAAATCGTTTTGTTTGAACCTAATATCCCAGAATTATTTATTTAATTATTGATTAATTAATTAATTATTGTACAGTACAGAGTTGTTAATTGTAAGTATTTATCTAATTAATTTGATTAAGTTTCTGTATCTCTATACCTATTGTATAATAAAGTAAATAAAAATTAATGAATATTCTCTACTTTAATTTTTTTATATACACTTTTAATTTCAGTCAGTAAAAAGTGACTGGTTCGCAGTCAATTTGACTCACTGAGGAAATCAGTGATTTTAAATGATCAAATATGTTAAATTAGCAATTAAAAAGGTCAGTTTTTAACCAAAAATGAAGTAGATAAATTTTTAGTTAAAAAAATTATTTTTCTACAAGAAAAACGAATTTTTAGTAAAATAGTTCAATTTCCAAAAAAAATAGAGTCTTTTTTAACTAAAATTCTGAACTTCGAAACAAAAAAAAAATAATTTTTTAACAAAGTAGGTTAACTTTCAACCAAGTAGTTGAATTTTTAAACCAAAAAGATGAATTTCCAACAAACAACGTAATAAATAATACTTCATAAAAAAAATACGAATTTTTAACAAAATTGTTAAAACCTCAAGCATTTTTAACCCAGAAAGATAAAATTTCTACTAAAAGAGATAAATTTTCAAATCAAAAAGACAAATTTTCCACAACAGTTGAATTTTTAGCCACAAAAGATCTTTAATTCAATGAATAAAAAAATTACATCCAAAATGTTAAATTTTCAATTCAAAAAAAATTCTATAAAAAAGTTGAATTTTCTACAAAATATTTGAACTTTTTACAGAATTATTGAATTCGCAAGCCAAAAAGACGAATTTTCTACAAAACATTCAAACTGTCAATCCGAAAATGTGAATTTACAACAAAAAAAGTTAACTTTTAAGGCAGGACTTAAATTTTTAAATAAAGTGTTAATATTTTAGTCAAGAAAATTAATTTTTAACAAAGAAAAAACGAATTTTTATCAAAGCAGTTTAATCTTCAACCAAAGAGATGAATTTTTACCTGAAAAATGAATCTACTACCAAAAAATTACCCTTTGAGAAAATAGTTCGATTTTTAAAAAATTGTTGAATTTTCAACCTCTAAAAGACGGATTTCCGAAAAAATAAGCAAATGTTTAACCAAATACATAGTTATATTTTCAACCAAGAGGATTAATTTTCTACCAAAAAAGACAAATTTTCAAAAGGGTACATGAATTTCCAACAAAATAGTTGAACTTTTAGTTAAAAAAGATCAGTTTTCAAGAAAAAATTAAATAATTGAATATTCAGCTGAAAAAATTAATTTTCAACAAAAAATGAAAAACAAATTTTAATGAAATAGAAAAATTTTAACTGAAGAAATGAATTTTTAACTTAAATGATGAATTTTCAAATAAAAAAATGATTTTTAACGAAGTTTAGCAAAGTAAGTAATCAGCAAAGTAAATTTCAACAAAAAATTTAATTTTTAAACAAAACAGGCTAATTTTTAATCAGACAGTTCCTTAATAGATAGTTGCTTAATTAGATGTTTTTGCTAAAAAATGGACTAGTTAAATTTTCAGTAAAGAAAATTAATTTTGAATCACAAAATAATAATTTTTTACCGAATAAATGAATTTTGAATCCAGAAGATAAATTTTTAACAAAGCTGATTAATTTTCTATCAAAGAGATTAATTTTAACAATATACATGAGTTCTCCATTATATATTTAAACTTTTTAAGGAATTTTTAACAAAATAGTTAAATTTTTTGTTAAAACATATCAGTTTCCAAAAAAAAATTGAAAAATTAAATTTTCAGCTGATAAATAATAATTTTTAGCTGAAAAAACTAATTTTCAACTAAAAAAGAAAAACGAATTTTTAACGAAATAGATACGTTTTTAACCAAAGAAATGAATTTTGAACTTCAATAATGAATTTTCAACTAAAAAAAAAATATTTTTTTAACGAACTAATTTAATCTTTGAACAAATAGTTTAATTTCCTACTAAATTATGGAACTTTGAGAAAAAAAACCAACTTTTAACAAAAAAGTTAATTTTTAATAAAAAAAAGGCTCAATTTAATTAAACAGTTGCATTTTTATCGGGAAAAAATTTAATTTCTATCAAAAAAGGTAAATTTTCGACAAAAAATGCATGAGTTAAGTTTTTAGTTAAGAAAATTAATTTTTATTTTTTAAAAATTTCATTAGAGAAATTAATTTTTGACTAAAAAGATAAATTTTTAATAAAGGGGATTAATTTTCTATTAATAAAAAGATTAATTTTTAAGATAACGCATGCATTTTTAACTGAATATTTGAACTATTTAAGGAATTTTAAACAAAAAATTAAATAAATAAATATTTAGCTAAAAAAATTAAGTTTCAACCAAAAAATAAAAACGAATTATTATGAAATAGTTAATTTCTTTACTAAAGTAATTAATTTTAAAATTAAATTATGAATTTTCACGTATAAAAATTATTTTTTACAAATTAATTTTATATTTGACCAAATAGTCTAATTTTCTACAAATTGTTTTTTTTTAGGAGAAAGTAGAAGAGAGTAAGTTGCAATAAAAAAGTTAATTTTTAATAAAAAAGACTAATTTTTAATTAAACAGTTACATTTTTATCAGGAACAAATTAAATTTCTATCAAAAAAGATAAATTTTGCCAAAATAATGCATAAGTGAAATTTTTAGTTGAGAAAATTAATTTTTAATTGAAAAAAAAATTACTAAAGTAATTAATTTTCAACTAAAAAGATAAATTTTTAAAAAAGGGAATAATTTTCTATTAAGGAAAATAATTTTTAAGAAAAGACATGCATTTTCAATAAAATATTTAAACTTTTTAAGGAATTTTCAACAAAAAATTACATAAATGAATATTTAGCTGAAAAATTCATTTTTAACCAAAAAATAAAAACAATTATTAACGTAATAGTTAATTGTTTTACCAAAGTAATTAATTTTCAAATTAGACCATGAATTTTTGTATAAAAAACAATTGTTTAAAAATTAATTTTATCTTTGATCAAATAGTCTAATTTTCTACAAATTGTGTATTTTTTAAAAAGAAAGTAGAAAAGAGTAGGTTTCAATAAAAAAGTTCATTCTTAATTAAAACAGTCTAAAAAAATAAGGAATTCTCAATAAAAAAGTTAAATTTTTAATTAAAAAATATTAATTTTTAACAAAAAAAAACGAATTTTCAATAAAATAGTAAAATTTATAATCCAAAAGATCAATCTTTAGACCAAAGGGATAACTTTTTAACTAAAATGATAAATCTTAATAAAAAAATAAATTTTAATGAAAGCAGTTAAACTTTTAACCAAGAAGTTGCATTGTAAAAAAAAATAATTTTGCGCCAAGAAGATTAATTTTTTACCCAAAAAGACGGATTTTCAACAAAATACATGAATTTTCAACTTAAAAAATAGGATACCTCAATTTTCAGTTTAAAAAATTATTTTTTAACAAAAAAGGTGAATTTTCAATCAAAAATGTCATAGCTAATATTTCAATTTGAGCAATTTTCAATTTAAAATTATATACTGTTTATATATCAACAACAAAAAAATTAAATTCGAATAAAAAACAGTTGAATTCAACCAAAAAAAACGAATTTTCAACAAACTTTTCTAAAATCGAATTTTTTACATTTTACAAGTAAAAAAAAATTTTCAACCAAAACTGGAATGGGTCAATATGTAGTTAAAAAGTTATTTTTCAACAACAACAATATAAAAAAACAAAATTTAACTAAAATCATAAATTTTGAACCGAAAAAAATACATTTTTAACAAAGTGGTTTAACTTTTATGTAAATTTAACAAATTAAACTTAGAATGAATTAAAAATTAAATTCTTCTTTAACGTCCGAGATTAAAATTTAACTAAGAAATTCTTTGAAATTTAAAAAAGAGGAAAAAAAAGAAGGTAATCTTTGAATTCCTTTCCTTATTTTCTTCTTGTCTTTTTTGTAATTACGAATTCGACAGTTGGATTCTTGTTTTTTCTTTTATTAATTTTGAAAAAGGTTTACAATTCTGAAAATTTTTTGGTTATATCATGTTCTGATAGAGTTTCATATCGGAAATCGGTACTATTAATAAAAAATCATTGGATTTCAAATCAGTTAAAAATTATTTTTAATATTTTAGGTAATCTAGTGTTTTTCACCGAAAATTAGTATAGATTTAAAAAAAAAACAATTTTGCATTTTAATGGTATCGTACACCTGAAATCCGTATTTTTAACAAAAAATCTTTGGATTTCAAAGAAAGTACAAATTTTTTGAAGAATTTTAGACTATGCTTGTATTTTTCGTCGAAAATTTGTGTGAATTTTAAAGAAGATTTACAAATTTTTATCAATTTTAGTTTATGAAGAAAACATTCGTTTTGAAAAATGTACAATTTTCAACAATTTTTCGTCATATTTTATAATAATAAAATAATCATAATTATTTAAGTAATTAATTTTATTTATTTTTTAAATATTCAATCAATAATTTTATAATAATCTAAAGAATAATTTCTTTAGATTATCATTCAGATGCATTTAATTTAAGATTTCGGGTTATGATGGCGTTTTATACCTAAAATCGGTACTTTTAAGAAAAAATCATTGAATTTCAAAGAAGTTAAAAATTAAAGGTTATGATAGTATTTTTCAACGGAAATTGGTATAGGTTGAGGAACACAATTTTTGGTTCTGACAGTTCGGAAATCAGATATTTGAAACAGAAAAATTAAATTCTTATGTTAATGTTATCGTTTAAATTGCTATTGTTAATAAAAAAATCAATAATTCCGCCATAAATCGGGTAAAAAAACAAAAATAACTTGACTTCAAAACTTAAACTATACAAAAATAGCATACATATGAAATCTGAAGTTATGCCATCATTTGACAAAAATATTGTCCTGAATTTTTTATCATTTTAGATAGTGGATACTATAAAATAAAAAAGTTTTTTTATTAATATTAAATTTACGTATACTTTAATTTAAAAATAAAATCAAAAATATAATAATTGCGCGCGTGTTTGTTTTTTAGTAATAATAAATCATTATATTCCTTTTTTGTAGTACTTGGTAACGAACGGCTACCACGAAGCTTGATTAGTCATCAACATAAATAAAATAAAATTATGAAATGAAAATATGAGCTTAATTTTTTTGAAATATATATTTTTTTTTCTTTTTGCGGAAACTGCGTGTGATAAAAGAAGACAAGTGTGACGCAAAAGGGTGAATGATCTCTCTTGGGTACATATGGCATGGGAATATGTTCTTCAATCATCCGGTATAAAAAATACTCAGTACATTCCTTTTTATCGTCACGGATACACCCACCCCAATTACCCTATTAGTTACTAAACTTCGGTACTTATCATGACATCTGCACGATCGTGTGAATCTTCCGCCCTAAAAACAACATAAAAACGTAAAATATCAATACCCATTGCGTGATGGTGCTCAGCTGAACACGGAAAAATGTAAATTGCTTTTGCCACTTTTAGGGTATCCAGCGATTCTGGGGAACAAAATTTAAGGTCTTTTCCAGGTTTTCCAGGTCGTGTGACGTTGTCAAATTTTCAAATTTTATAACTCACTAAAATTTGTGTTAATTTTTTTAATTTAATTTATTAACTTCTCAGTAACCGAAGTTCCGAAGTTTATTTCCTTTTGGTAACAATGGAACCGATCCCAGTTATGGTCCTGATGAATTCCGAAAAATATTTTAATTTTGGAATAATCAGAAGTTAGGAGCATAATCAATGAGTTTAAAACAGAGGATATTAAAACAAAAGTCAAATAAACTCGTTGCTAGGGGAAACCTATAAAGCTAATAAAACTTGGAGATCCTGCCTCTTCCGTCAGCAGTTTTTGAGGAAGAAACATCGAGCATTATTTTTCAAATTGTGATTTTGTCTTTTTGTTTTGTGTGAGCTTTTCTTGAGATAACTGTCCTTTTATCTCCTGTGTTTCCTGTCGCCTTTTCTGATTTGATAAGAATATTATCCTGTAAATCCATTGGAGGATAAATTCCCTTGGATTGTAGCCCCTTACTTTTTCGAATAATTCCTTAATTAATTATTTAATTTTGGGTGCAACCATTAGACTTTTTCTTTATTGGATTAATATCATTGACTTCTTATTTTGATGTAATATTTTTTTGTGTGTGCATTTCCTGTTTCGTTTTGAATTTCTTTCCCTATGTATTATTTGTAACATTCCTAATATTTATTACCTTTTCTGAATATTTGTTATTATTCAATATTGTTATTTATATGTTGCTTTACTTCTCATCTTATTGATACTACCCAAATTTAATTTATATTCTGACGTCTTTGCATAATTTTAATTTATTATATTTCCCATTAATTATTTTTAAACAATTATTTTTAATGAGTTCTTTACAATATTTGTAAAATCTTTCTGAAATCTTTTGTATTTGCTTAAAATCATTTTCATATTCAAAATATTTTGAAATCTTCTGAAAAATTTTTTCATTGTTTGAAATCTTTGAAGTGTTTTAAAATCTTTGAACTTCGATGTACTGCACTAAATTTCTTTCGTCTTTCGAAATTCTTATGAATTGTGTAAAAAATTTTATTAAGTTTTTATGAAATGTTTTGAATATTTAGGGAATCTTTCTAAAATATTTTTTATTCATTTAAAGTAACTGAAATTTTTAAAAATGTTTGTGAAATTAAAAAAAAAATTAAAATCATTAAACAAATTTTTAATGTTTTAAAGTCTTTGATATCTGGTGTACTTTTTAAAATCTTTTAAATATTTTTAAAATCTTTTGTATTTATTGTAAATAATTAAAATTTTTTCAATTTTTGTGAAATCTTTTAAAATCTTCTAAAAAAATTTGAAATTGTTTAAAATTCTAAAATTTCTTGTATTCTTTAGAAATCTTTATAAAATTTTTAATACAAAAATTGTTTTTTCAACTAACAATTAATAATTTTTTAATTTTTGAGCGATTAAATTTACTTAAAGAATAATTTAATTTTGAAAGTTTACAATTCAAATTTTTTCCATTTTGAACGCAGACAATAAACGTAAATTTATTTTTTGATTTAGGACAAGTTTTTTAAATCAATTTTTACGTGGAATCATAATTTTTCAATTAAATAAAGATTTTATTTTTATAATTTTATAAACTTTCACTTTGGAATGATCAATTTAGTTTTCAATTTCAACTTCTCCTTAATGAGCTTGCCTGAATTTAAAAATTTTAGATTGAAGGTTTCGAATTTTGAAGCATATATTAAAATTTTTTTTGAATTCTCAACCAAAAATGGAATACTTAATTTTTGAATAACAAAAATTGATTGTGAAGAAAAAAATTAATTGTCAAGAAAAAAAATTCTTAACAAAATAGTTCAATTTTCAACGAAGCAGATGAACCCTTAACTCAAATGATGAATCTTTAACCAAAAAAATTAATTTTTAACAAAATAATTCAACATTTAACGAAAAAGATGAATTTAATTGAAATGAAAAATTATTAACAAAAAGAATGAATTTTTGACAAAGCAATTCAACTTGGGATAAAGTAGTTTTATTTATTTTAATTAACTTTCCGACAAGAAAATACATGTTCCACCAAAAATTGGAGTTTGCAATTTAAAAAAATAAATTTGCAATAAAAAATGTAATAGTTTAATTTTCAATTAATGCAATTAATTTTCAACCCTAAAAACACGAATTAATTTTTTTTAGAATTAATTTTCAACCGAAAAGATAAATTTTTAAATGTGATCTTTTAGTTAAAAATTAACTGCTTGGTTGAGGATTTAACTATTTCGTAAAAATTTGTTTTGTAAAAGTTTGTTTTTTGTTTAAAAAAATTTTTTTTATATTGAAAATTTAACTATTTTATTTTTGGTTGAAAAATAATATTTTTTAGTTCAAAATTCAATTATTTATTTAAAATTGTATGTGATTTGTTGAAATGTCTTTTTTCGTAGAAAATTAATTTTCTTGTTTGTAAACTTAACTTGTTGGGTAAAAGTTTAACTGCTTTGTTCAATTTTTTTTGTAAAAGATTTATTAGTTTAGTAGAAAATTTTTCTCTTTAGTTGAAAGTTAATTTTCTTTGTTAAAAATTGAAATATTTTTAAAAAATTTGTGTATTTTTTGTTAAAATTTAATATTTTCTTAGTTAAAACTTAATATTTTCTAAGTTTAAAATTTTAGTATTTCATTGCAAATTTATCTTTTTTGCAGAAAATTAATCTTCTTGGTTGAAAAATAATATTTTTTGGTAAAACATTCAACTAAGTGGTTGAAAGTTAAACTACTACTTTAAAAAAAATGGATTTTTTTTGGTTTGAGATTAATAATTTCGATAAAACTTCATTTCATTAGCTGAAAATTGATCTTTTTAGTTGAAATTGGACTATTTTGTTAAAAATTCTTTTTTTTTATTAAAAATGAATATTTTTTTCAGTTAAAAGTGCAATTTTTTTATAAATTTTATTGTGAATTTTGTTGAATATTCTCTTTTTTTGTAGAATAATCTTCTTGTTTGAAAAATCTTTTTTTTTTTTTGGTTAAACATTAAACTACTTGATCGAAAGTTAAACTACTTTGTTAAAGTAAATTTTTTTGGTTCAAAATTCATCATTTTACTTGAAAATTTTTGTTGTTATTGAGCTGTTTTGTAAAAATTTGTTTTTAACAAATTGTATCATGCACAACAAATTGAAAAATTATTAAAATTTTCTTTGTTGGTCAATAATAAAAACCAAAAATAATTTGTTTTAATTTTTCGGCTCATAGGTTAAATTTTTTTACATTTTTTAATTTTTGACCACATAGTTGCATTGTGTAACAAAAAGATTAAATTTTTGAAAAAGAGATAAATTTGAACAGAAGTTTTGAATTTCTAACCAATAAAGAACTTTTATCTAAGAAAGATAAAAAATTTCACAAAATGGTTAAACTTTGAAGTCAAAAAGACAAATTTTCTATAAAATAGTTGAATTTTCAATCCAAGCATTTCAATTTCCATCAAAAAAATTTGTTTTCAACTGAGTATTAATTCTCTATAACAAAAAAAAATTATCTTTAACAAAGTAATTCAACTTTCAGCTATTTTCTGCTATTTGCATTATCATAAATGTTTAAAAAAAGAAAAATTAAAAATTTTTTTTATTTGTTTCATGTTATATTATTTAAAAAAAATTCAATAATGTTATTTAAAAGTGATCCTTTCAGGTCCAAAAATAACTTTTTAGTTGACAATTCAACTTGTTTGGATGAAATTTTATCTATTTGATTGCAAATTAATATATTAATTTCTATTTTCAATTTTTTTCTTGTTTGAAATTAATTTCCTTTGTTGAAAATTTGATTATTTTGCTGAAAAATAGTTTTTTTCGTCGCTGAAAATTATGTTTTTCAAATTGAAAATTCAACTATTCAATTTTCAGATGAAAATTAATTTTTCCAAATTTCTTGAAATCTGTAGATATTCCTTCAAATATTTGGAAATATTTTTAAGATTTGTCAAATCTTCTAAATATATTTTTTAGTGACAATTAAAGAATAAATGTTCAAATTTATGTGAAATATTATGGAAAATATTTAACATATAATTATATTATTAAGAATATTAGAATATTATTATATATATATCGATATATACATTTATAATCTTTATATAATCTTTTATAATCTCATTATTTTTCGTTGTTGAAAAATAATATTTTTCGGTAAAACATTCAACTAAGTGGTTGAAAGTTGAACTACTTAAAAAAAAATAGATTTTTTCTTTGTTTACGATTACTCATTTTCGTTTCAAATTCATTTCCTATATATTTTTTTCATTATTATATTATATATTATTTTCATATATTAATTAATTAATTAATTTTAACTTTTGTTAATTTGTTAGATTTATATATATATATATATATATATAATTAAATAAACATTAAATAATAAATAATAAATAAACTGCTTTTAATACTACCTAATATTAATTACCTAATTATAAGACAAGTGACATTTAATTACTTATTAGCTCAATAATTTTTCTTAATAATACATTTTATTTTAAATTTTACTTTAAGAATATATTCTTTAAGAATATAAAAATAAATATATATTATATATATATATTATAATAATATGTAAATTAATTAATTTATATTATTAAATATAATTATATTCTATTTTTGGCTTAACATTTATTTTTTTAGTTGAAAATTTATGTATTTAGTTGAAAATTCAACTACACAGTGGTAAGTAAAACTACTTTTTTTTCATTCATTTTTTTCGTTTAAAATTATTTTTTTTTGTGAAAATTTAATTATTTTGTTTAAAAATAGTTTTTCTTTTCTTGAAAATAATTTTTTTTTAACTGAAAATTTAACTATTTATTTTTTGGCTAAAAACTTATTTTTATTCTCTTCTTTCGAAATTTTCTTGAAATCTCTAGATATTTCTCCAAATATTTAGAAATATTTGAAAATATCTAGAAATTCCTTGAAATATTTTGAAATCTTATGAAAGTAAGATACTGTATCAATAAATCAAAGCTACTGCAATAGATTTCAGTGAAATGTGAAAAAAACGACCAAATGTACTATTTTTCGTCATTTGCATTACCATAAACGTTAAAAAACAAAAAGTAAAAAATTACGTTACATGAATTACTTTAAAACTAAATGCATATTTTTTTCAAAAAATAAATCTAAAATCGGTCAAGAATTGGCTTCTACAAGTTATTTTAAGCCTCGTTTTTTTATTCAAGTTCAAGGTTTATTTTTAAAAATGCGATTGAGTAATTAATCAAATTTATCATATAAGTTAATAAATTTTCAAATCTGGACAAATGTTATCTTCTGTAATTTCCCAAGTTGAGTAAAATATTGCATCAATACTTTGAAGCTACTGCAGTGGATTTGAGTTAAATATACTGAAAAATTTTCACTCGGAAATTTTAAATATAATATTTATTAATTACCAAGTGCTAAATTTACAAAAATGTTATATTCCGGGTTTTAGTCCTCATTAGGCACAAAGGACTCCAGCAGACTAGGATCGACGGCACCAGTTCGACTGAGTGAGGGGAAGCCATGTGGTG
>JAUELO010000150.1:845316-860372 GCA_032357855.1 Amphibolips quercusostensackenii
CTTCTTTTCTATTCCCGATTTCCCTTTTTCCCTTTCATAAATATAAATACTGAAAAATTCAACCGTTTTGTAGATAATCAGTCCTCTTGGCTTTAAAATTTAACAATTTTGTTGAAAATTATGTACTTTCTTGGAAATTTGTATTTTTCGGTAGAAAATTCATTTTCTTGGCGAAAATTAATCTTTTTGGTTGAATTTCTCCTTTCCGTTTTTCCCTTTCCCATTTTCTCTTAAAATTTTTTCTATTTTTTCTTTTCCACTTTTCCCTTTTCCTCTTCTCTTTCCCCTTTCCCTTTCACTGTTTACATTTCCCCTTTCTCTTTTTCCTTTTACCCTTTGCCTTGTCCTTTTCATTTTCCATATTTTCTCATTCCCTCTTCCCCTTTCCCCCCTTTTTTCTCTTTTTCATTTTTCCATTTCACCCTTCCCATTCCCTTTTGCCCTTTTGCCCTCTCCCCTTCTCTTTTCCACTTCCCCCTTTCCCATTCCTATTTCCCTTTGCCTTTTCGTAAATATAAATAATAAAAATTTTTTTTCAAGCTGAAGATTCATGTATTTTGTTGAAACTTTTTTTTTTGAAAATTAATCATTTTCGTTAAAATTTTATTCGTTTTGGTGACAAACGCTACTGTTTAGTTCTAAATTAATCTCGTTTGGTTGAGGATAATTTATTAGAAATTAAGCTGCTTTGTTGAAAATGAACTTTTTTTGTAAAAAATTCACATTTTTGGTTTGAATTTAACCACTAAATTATAAAATAAGCTATTTTTATGAAAATGTAAAATTTCGTTAGAAAATTGACTTTTTTCTTAAAAAATCATATTTTGGGTTAAAAATTCAACTGCTTTGTAGATAATGAGTCGCTTTGGCTTTAAAATTCACTTGTTTGTCGAAATCATTTTCTCCTTTTCCTCTTTTCTTATTTTCCCTTTTCTCTATCCCTTTTTTTCTTCCCCTTTCCCCTTTTGTCCTTATTCATTCTATTTTCACCTTTCTTCTTTTCTATTCCCGATTTCCCTTTTTCCCTTTCATAAATATAAATACTGAAAAATTCAACCGTTTTGTAGATAAACAATCTTCTTGGCTTTAAAATTTAACAATTTTATTAAAAATTGATGTACTTTCTTGGAAATTTGTATTTTTCGGTAGAAAATTCTTCTTGTATTCGTCCAAAAATAGTCCTTCCATTTAAAATTCCCCTTTCACATTTTCCCCTTTCCGTTTTTTCCTTTCCCATTTGTTGAAAATTTATTTACTTTATCAAAAATTCGTATTTTTCTGTAGAAAATTCATTTTTTTCGAAAATTATTCTTTTTGGTTAAATTTCCCCTTTCCGTTTTTTCCTTTCCCATTTTCTTTTTACCTTTTTCCTATTTATACTATTGCGATTTTTCCTTTCCTTCTTCTCTTTCCCCTTTTCCTTTTCCCCTCCCCCTTCCTTAATTGTCCCCTTTATGTTCTTCCCTTTTCCATTTTCCTTTTAACTTTTTCCTTCTTTTTCTTTTCTACTTTTCCCTTTTCCCTTTTCCTCTTTTCTTCCCCTTTTCCCTTTCCCTTTCCCTTTCACTGTTTACATTTCTCCTTTCTTTTTTCTCTTTTACCCTTTCATTCTTTTCCTGGTCTTTTTCCTTTTTCATATTTCCTCATTCCCTTTTCCCCCTTTTTTCTCTTTTACATTTTTCCGCTTCACTCGTCCCATTCCATTTTGCCCTTTTGCCCTTTTGCCCTTTTGCCCTCTTCTCTTTTCCACTTCCCCTTTTCTCATTCCTATTCCCCTTTTCCCCTTTTCCTTTTCGTTAATATAAATAATAAAAACTTTAAAGCGCCCTGATTATTCCGTCATTTATATCTTTTAAAACTTATGATTCCTCATGAGAATTTTTTTATTCAATCCAACAAACTTTCACTTCTGTCTTGCGGACTCTTTACCACACGCTGTTTTTTTCCATTCAATTTGATCTTAAATCGAATAATTTTAACTTATTTAATTATCAACCACATATAAATAATCGGAAAATCGTTTAAAACTTTTTTAGAAATAGGAAGAGGTCTCTGATTTTATCAATTTTAATTTTTCTATTCTAAAGCCGGAAGTAAAAAAGGGGTCCTCCGCATTGATTTTTCTAAGATATGATCTTCCTTTCTATAATTTCACAATTCATATTTTTTTTCTGTAAAAAATTAAAGAAAAAAGTTCTTGTAGCTTGATCTCGATAATCGATAAAAATATACGTTATTCTAAAAAACGCACAGATGTTTAAAAATAAAATTTGAAATTCTCACGGTGATTATCGGATATCGGTTTTCTAATTTAGCGTCATGGCTGAACGATCGCAAAGACCGTTAAACAGCCAATATAAGCAATTGGCTTATCATTTTTTTAATTTGCTTCTCACGGGGGTCGGAAATACGATACACATCACGCGAACATTCACCCTAAATTCATACGAGCCAATTTACGACTTGTAAAATGTACATTGCCGTAAATGTCAAAAGATCATTGCACATCGTACACATGTTACTTCCAGATAATTATTATTTATTATTATATAATAATAATCTACCTAAATAAAAACAACTCCTCAAAACGCATCACGCGAATTTTTAACCAAAAAAGATTACTTTTTGATAAAATTGTTAAATTTTCAAAAAAAATAGGCAAACTATTGAACAAATAGTTTAATTTTTTAACGAATATATAAACTATTAAAGTTGAATTTTCAACTAAAAAAAAAATAAATTTTTAAGCAAATAGTTGAATCTTCAATTAAAAAAGATCAATTTTCCACCACAAATAAAATCGATGAAATTTCAGTTTGAAAATAAATTTGAAAGAAAAAAAGAAACGAATTTTCAACCAAAAAGTATTACTTTTTAATAAAATTGTCAAATTTTCAAAAAAATAGGCAAAATGTAAAACGAGTAGTTTAATTTTTTAACGAATATATCAACTATTAGAGTTGAATTTCCAAATTAAAAAAAAAAAAATTTTCAAGCAAATACTTGATTCTTTAATTAAAAAGGATCTATTTTCCACCACAAGTGAAATTGATGAAATTTCGGTTAAAAAATAAATTTAAAAGAAAAAAAAGAAAAAGGAATTTTTAACCAAAAAGGATTAATTTTTGATAAAATTGTTAAATTTTCAAAAAAATAGACGAACTATTAAACAAATAGTTTCATTTTCAACGAATATATCAACTATTAAAGTTGAATTTTCAACTTAAAAAAATCAATTTTCAAGCAAATAGTTGAATCTTGAAATAAAAAAGATCAATTTCCCACCACAAATAAAATCGATGAAATTTCAGTTTAAAAATAAACTTGAAACACAAAAACAAAAACGAATTTTCAACCAAAAAGGATTACTTTTTAATAAAATTGTTAAATTTTCAAAAAAATAGTCGAACTGTTAAACAAATAGTTTAATTTTTTAACAAATATATAAACTATTGAAATTGAATTTTCAACTAAAAAAAATCAATTTTCAAGCAAATAGCTGAATCTTCATTCAAAAAAGATCAATTTTCCACCACAAATAAAATCGATGTAATTTCAGTTCAAAAATAAATTTGAAAGAAAAAAAGAAAAACGAATTTTCAACCAAAAAGGATAAATTTTGAATAAAATTTTTAAATTGAAAAAAATAGGCGAACTATTAAACAAATAGTTTAATTTTTTAACGAATATATAAACTATCAAAGTTGAATTTTTAACTAAAAAAAATAAATTTTCAAGCAAATACTTGAATCTTCAATTAAAAAAAAAAATTTCCACTACAAATGAAATCGATGAAATTTCAGTTTAAAAATAAATTTGAAAGGAAAAAAGAAAAAAGAATCATCAACCAAAAAGGATTACTTTTTAATAAAATTGTTAAATTTTTGAAAAAATAGGCGAACTATTAAACAAATAGTTTAATTTTTTAACGAATATTTAAACTATTCAAGTTAAATTTTCAAGTAAAAAGAAATTAATTTTCAATAAAAAAGTTGAATTTTCAACTAAATTGTTAAATTTTCATTAAAATAATGAATCATTAACCATAAAATAACGAAGAATATCAATTTTTAACAAAATAGTTACGTTTTTAAGTAAAAAAGATCAATTTTCCACCACAAATAATATATTTAAATTTTCAGTTCAAAAATTAATACTTAACATCAAAGAATTACTAATTTTAACAAAAAAGTTAAATTTGTTACCGAACAGATGAAAGTTTAACTGTAATGATGAATCTTCAAATGGAAAAATTAAATTTTCAGTGAAAAAATTAATTAAAAAAAAAATATCGATAAAAAATAACGATTTTTCAATTAAATAGGTAAATTCTCAGCCAGGATATGAATTTCCAACCAAAATTATCAATTTTTCATCGAAAAATGACTTTTTAACAAAATTGTTTAATTTTCTACAAAGTTGATTTATTTTCCACCGAAAGAGTTAAATTCTTAACGAAAAATATCATCATTTGATATTTCAGCCAAACTAACACGGAAATTCAACAAAATATATAAATTTTCAACTAAGAAAGATAAATTTTCACCAAAAACGGAATAGTTAAATTATCAATAAAAAAATTAATTTCTTACCAAAAAAATAAATTTTCAACAAAATAGTCAAATTTACAACAAAATAGATAAATTTTCAACTCAAAAAGATGAATTTTCACTAAGAATGGAATATTTCAATTTTTAGTTAAGGAAATTAATTTTTTTTAAATAATAATTTTCAACAAAATAGTTTAATTTTTTGAACAAGAGATGAATTTTTAACTGAAATTATTAATTTTCAGCCAAGAAAATGACTTTTTAACAAAATTGTTGAATTTTTAACAAAATAGATGAATTTTTAAACAAATAGTTGAAGGTTAACAAAAACATGGACTGTCAATCAAGAAGACCAGTTCTCTACCGCAAAAGATGCATTTTCAATAAAATACATGAATTTTTAACTAGAAAAAATGAATTTTAAACCCTATATTTGAATTTTCAACTGCAAATGAAATACTTAAATTTTCAGGTCAAACATTATTTTCAAACGATAAAAAACAATTTTTAAGAAGATACTTAAATTTGTAACGAAATAGTTGAATTTGTAATTAAAAGAAAATTTTTTCCTACCACAAATAAAAAAGTTGAATTTTAGTTTTAAACCTAATTTTCAACTAGAAAAAAAAATTAATTTTTAACAAAACACACCAATTTTTAACCAAACGAAAGAATTTTTAAATAAAATTATGAATCTTGAAATTAAAAAAAAATGTTCAACCAAAAAAATAAATTTTTAACTATATTGTTGAATTTTCTGCAAAGTAGAATAATTTTTTAACAACAAAGTTAATTCCTGAACCAAAAATACAATTTTTCAACAAAATTGTTGACTTTTCAATTAATTTTATACCAAATTTTTTTTCGTACAAAATAGTTAAATTTCTAATTAAAAACATAAATTTTGATGCCCGAATTTTTGTTTCACACAAAAAGAAAATAAATTTCAACAAAATACATGAATTTTCAACTGAAAAAGATAAATTTTCACCAAAAACGAAATAGTTTAATTATTAATACAAAAATTAATTCTTTAACAAAAAAAAAACGAATTCTTAACAAAATAGTCCAACTTTCAACCAAATAGATGAATTTTCAAATCAAAAAGATAAATTTATACTAAGACTGCAATATTAACATTTTTAGTTAAGGCGATGAATTTAAAAAAAAATGTCCAACAAAATAGTTACATTTTCAACCAAGAAATAAATTTTTTACTAAAATCATAAATTTTTAAACAAGGAAAAGTCCTTTTTATGAAAAATGTTAAAGTTTCAATAAAGTACATCAATTTTTAATCAAAAATTTTTTTACAAAAAAAATCAGCTAAATATATGAAATAGTTAAATTTTCATTGCAAAAATTAATTTTTGATGAGAAAAAAATAATTTTCAACAAAATAGTCGCATTTTCAATCAAATATATACATTTTCACTCTAAAAAGATAAATTTTCAACTGAAAATGGAATAGGTAAATTTTCAGTTACAGGCATTAATTTAATAAAAATGAATTTTCAGCTAAAAAGATGCGTTCTTAAGGAAGAATATTAATTTTTTACCAAGAAACAATTTTTTACACAAATATATAAACTTAGAAAAAAATTGAATTTTCAACTAGAAGAGATAAATTTACAATAAAAATATGAATGTAAATGTCCGAAGATTATTTTTATTTCTTAACCAAAAAATATCAATTTTTCACCCCAAATGAAAAAGTGTAATTTTCAGTTTAAAAATTATTTAAAAAAAAACATTTTTAACAAAGTAGTTGAATTTTTAACTAAAAGAGATAAATCCTCAACCAAGAATACGAATTTTTAACTAAAAGACGCATTTTGAATAAAATACATGAATTTTTCAACAAATTGCTGGAATTTTCAACTAAAAAAAATTATTTTTTTGTAACAAATTAAATAGTTAAATTTTTAGTTCAAAAACTAATTGTAATTTTCAGTTAAGGGCATTAATTTTCAACAAAGAAAATGGAATTTTCACGAAAAAGATGCGTTTTAAGAAAGAAGATTAATTGCTTACCAAAAATTGATTTTTCAGAAAAATACATTAATTAAAAAGCTAAGAGCTGAATTTTTAACTGAAAAAAATAAATTTACAATTAAAATATTATAGTTTAATTTTTAGTTAGAAAAAAGTTAATTTTGAACCAACGAAAAAAAAGAATTTGCAACAAAATGGTAAAATTTTCATTCAACCAAACAGATAAATTAAAAGTTAATAATAAATTTCCAAGCAAAAAAAATTACACTTTAAAAAAATTGTTAAAATTTACAAAAAAAAAAAAGAAATTTCAACAAAATTTATGAATTTTTCACTGAGAAAGATAAATTTTTACCAAAAACTAAATATTTAAATTTTCAATACAAAATTTAATTTTTTACAAAAAAAAAAATCTTCAACAAAATAGTTCAATTTTAATTCAAATTGATGAATTTGCAACTCTACATGTAAATTTATACCAAAAAAAGGAATATTTGAATTTTTAGTTAAAGAAAATAATTTTCACTCAAAAAAAAAGAACAAATTTGAAATTTTAAACAAAAAAGATGAGCTTTTAAGCAAGAAGATAAATTTTCTATAAGTAAATGAATTTTTAGCAAAATATATGAAATTGAAAGCAAATTGTTAAATTTTTAACTAAACAAAATAGATAAATTTACAATAAAAAATTAAATAGCTAAATTTCCAATTTACAAAATTTATTTTCAACACAAAAGAAATAGTATTTTCAGGAAAATAGTTAAATTTTTCACCAATAGAGTTTAATTTTTAACCAAAAAAATGAATTTTTAAGCATGAAGATTAGTTTATTCTCAAAAAGACAACTTTTTAACAAAATACATGCATTTTCAATAAAATGAATAAATTTTTATTTTGAAAAGATACATTATCAACTAAAAATGGAATAGCTAAATTTTCAGTTCAAGAAATTAAATTTCCAAAAAAGAAAAAATTTCTACCAAAAATGAGAAATTTTCAGCAAAATACGTAAATTTAGCAGCAAATTGTTTAATTTTTAACAAAAAAAGATAATTTTACAATCAAAAATGGAATCGTTAAATTTTTAGTTAAAAGGTTAATTTTTAACACAAAAAATTGAATTTTTAATAAAATATTTCAATTTTTCACCAATATAGTTTAATTTTTAACCAAAAATATGAATTTGAAAACAACAAAATTAATTTTCAACTGAAAAAAAACTTTTTTTTATAAAACAATTGAATTTTCAAAAAAATGGTTCATTTTTTAAACAAAAAGCTCAATTTTGAAGCAAGAATATTAATTTTTTACTTAAAAAACGAAATTTCAACAAAATATTTAAATTTTGAACGAGAAAGATGAATTTTTAAACTAAAATAAAGAATCTTCAACTAGAAAAATTAATTTTCAGTAAAGTGGTTTAACTTTCAACCAACTAACAGAATTTTTCACTAAAAAATATAAGTTTTTAACTAAAAATAGAATAATTTGAAATTGAAAACTTTTGAATTTATATAATTTTAAATTTAAAGCCATGAAAATTCGACAATTTGAAATTGAAAACTGAATTTAAAGTTTTTAATTTTTATTACATTGAAATATTATAATGTGACATGAAAATCTATTAGAAAAATATTTCTAAAATAAATAAAAAAATTCACTGTCATTTTCACTGTTGAAAATGGAAAAATGTCCAATGATAAACCCTAAAAACTGATTTACTCTAAAAAAATTATTATATAAAATGTAATTTTAAATTAAAAATATTAAAACTGATTACATTTTCCCTCTGAACCTTATTTAAAACTAAGAAGGAATTTTAATGTCTAAAAATTGTGATGTTAAAACTTTTTTTATACTTAAACCATTTAAAAATAAATTATTGTCGGTGAATTTCAAGTTATAAGAAATTGAATTTAATTGAATTTAAAACTTAAAATTTAACATAAAAATTATAAATTCTAAAATTTCTACTACTTAAACCTTTTTAACACTTCTTTTTGAATTGTTAATTATTCTTGAAATTTTCTATTCAAATATTTTTCAGTTTCAGACGATTTTTTGAAAATCTTTAATCAAAAGTCGGGCGATTTTTAAATATTACATTAAAAATTTGAAAAAAATACAAAACAAGATCGCTAGGATTCCGATTTTTGAAATTGCACCATTTAAACCCTTTCAATTCAAATTTTTTTTTAAAATCAAGTTTGAAATTTTTTTTATTAGTTATAAATAAAATCTAATTTCATAATTCGTTGCCATTTTTCCAATTAAAATAATTAGAAGATTAAATTAAATCTTTAAATAAAAAATAAATCTTCGAATGTCGGAGTCAATAGAGAGATTTAAATGTGTGGATTTGTATTTAGGGGCAAGGATGGGTGCTCTTTAGAAAAAGTTATTTAGGATATCCCGGAACGTGCCAATCGTTGACTTTTGGTCAGATTTTACGAGAAAAGTTCAATAGTCCTTTTTTCAGAAAATAGTATTAGGGTTTTGGCAAAGTAGCGAAACTCGCCAGGGGTTCGAGGATTAGCATTTTGGTCGAACTTTCTGATATTGACCTAAGAACCAGCTTTGTTATGCAACTTCTTTGACATTTCAATCTTTTTCCCCCCGAAGGCTATTAGTTTAAACGGCACGTTTTTCTTTTCCTTGTTTTGTATTCGAAATGCTTATTCTGACAAATATCTGCCGTTCTAAATATTGAATGCATTTTAATCAATGAAAATCAGTTTTTAAATTTTTAATAATTCAAAATTTCAATTTTAGTCTGATTATTTTGGACAAATAATATATAAGGAGCAAGAAAAAATCTGCTTCCGCCCGGATTTGAACCGGGAACGACACTATACATGAGTAGAGCGTTAACCAGTTACGCAACCGAAGCCTCAGCAGACCTTTTTTTGATCTTCATAGCTACCTTTTTTACACGGGAATACTATCCGTATTTTTCCACCACGAATTTTAAATTTCTATTCCCTAACTCAAAATTTTAATGCCTTTGAAAAATTTTCTTATTCAAATTGAAATTAATTTTTTTCGAAAATTTTCGGTCTAAGTTCGAATTGTAATTATTTTGTAAAATACACTGGAAGGCCGTTTTAATCGAGGAAAAAATGCAGGTAAGTTCCTGGTTTTTTCCTGGTTCGCAAACATTTTTTCATTTCATGTAAAGAAAATTGAAAAGAAATTAAAAGCACATTGAAGCTTTCATTCTTTTTCGAAAATTCAAGTATTTTGTTGAGAGCTTTTTTTTTAGAAAATTAATCTTCTTGCTTAAATAATCAACTTTTTGGTTGAAAATTCAACTCTTTGGTTGAATGCTGAAATCTTTTCTTGGAAATTTATTTCTTTTGTTGAAGATTCATCATGTTAATTGAAAGTCTTTTTTTAATTTAACTTTTATGCTACAAATTACTTTTTTTTTGGCTTAGAATTAATTTTCTTGTCCAAAATTGATCCTTTTTTTATTCAATATGCAACTGCTTGGTTAAATATTAATCCGTGTTGCTTCAGGATTCACTTATTTTGTTGAAAATTCGTCCTTTTTGGTCGAATTCAACTATTTTTTATTTCAATTTATAATTTTTTTTTTGTTAAAATATTAACCATTACATGATTTATTGAGAACAAGAAAATTTAAGTATTTTGTAGAACATTAAAAATTTTTTTGTTATTAGAATTTTTTCATAAAAATTCAAATATTCCATTTTTGGTAAGTAAATCAACTTTTTAGTTTCAAAATGGTTGGAAATTGATGTGATTTGTTACAAATTTGTCTTTTTGGTAGAAAATTAATTTCCTTGTTAAAAAATTCAACTTATTGTTTAAAAATTCATGTTTTTTGTTAAAAATTCGTCTTTTTTAGTAGAAAATTAATCTTCTTGTTTAAAAAATCAAATTTTTGGTTAAAATTTCAACTCGATGGTGAAATGCTGAAATCTTTTCTTGAAAATGTATTTCTTTTGTAGAAGATTTTTTATTTTAGTTGAAAATTCATCTCTTTGGTTCTCTAAATAATTTAGAGAAAATTAATTTCCTCTTTTGAAATTTTATCTTCTTGGTTGAATATTCCTTAATTTTTTCGTTTAAAATTAATTTTTGAAATAAAAAATATTATCGTTCAATTTTTTATTGGAAATCTATATTTTTTTAATCGGAAATAAAACTATTTGGTTGAAAATTTATGTATTTTGTTAAAAAATTTGTCTTTTTTGGTAGAAAATTAATCTTCTTGGTTGAAAATTCGACTACTTGGTTAAAAGTTGAAATACTTTGTTAAGCCCTTTGATTTTAAATTTAATTGTTTCGTCGAAAATTTTTTTTTTAGTTGAAAAACTAATTTTTTTAACTGAAAATTTTACTATTACTCTTTTTACTGTGAGTCCATCTTTTTTAGTTGAAAATTCAACTATTTGGTTAAAAATTTTTGTGTTTTGTTCAAAATTTGTATTTTTCCTTAGAAAATTAAATTTTTTTGGTTAAAAATTCACGTTTTTGGTTAGAGATAAAAAATTTTGTTGAAAATTTGTCTTTTTGGTTGAAAATGAGACTATTTTGGTGCAAAATGTAGCGTATTTTATTTAAAATTTTATTTAAAATATAAATTTTTAGCAAAATAAAAATTTTTCAACAAAATTGTAAAATTCATGACCTATGAAATAAATAAAGACAAGGAAATAAAGAAATTTTAACAAAAGCTTTTATTTAGAATCCAACTATTTAGTTAAAAATGCATGCATTTTGTTAAAAATCCATATTTTTGGTAGAAGGTAATATTCTTTGATGAGAATTTATCTTTTCATTTGAAGTCATTTTTTTGGTTAAAAATTCAACTATATTGTTAAAAAATCGTTTTTTGCAATTAAAAATTCTTTTTTTGACTAAAAATATAAATATTTCATTTTTTATTAAAAATCGATCATACTTCCTTAAAAATGCGTGTATTTTGTTCAATATTTACATTTTTTGGCAGAAGGTAATTTTCTTTGATGAAAATTTATCTTTTTATTTAAAAAGTCATTTCTTTGGTTGAAATATTAACTATTCTATTCAAAATTAATTTTTTTTCAATTCATATTTTTTTGTTGAAGCTAATTTTATTTGATAAGATTTAATGTTTTGATTTGAAAAGTCATTTTTTAATGATAATTTACCTATTTTGTTGAAAATTCTTTTTTTTTAAATTCTACTATTTCCTTAAAAATTTGTGTATTTTGTTAAAAATTTATATTTTCTTGCAGAGAGTGATCTTGTTGGATAAAAATTTATCTTTTTAGTTGAAAATACATTTTTTGGTTAAAAATTAAACTATATTGTTAAATAAACATTTTTATTAAAATTACATTTTTGCACCCAAAAAATGTAACTCATCCATTTTATTTTATCAAAAGTTCGCCTATTTAGTGAAAAATTCTTCTATTTTGTTAAATATTTATATTTTTTGGTAAAAAGTAATTTTCTTTAATAAAAATTCATTTCTTTATTCGAAAAGCAATTACTTCGTTGAAAATACAACTAATTTTTTTAACTTGGTTTATTTCATTTTTTTTTAAATTAATTTTTTCAATTGATAATTTAATTATTCTATTTCTGGTTAAAGACACATCTTTTTTTTGCTACAAATTATACTATTCAATTAAAAATTTCTGTATTTTGTTAAAAATTCTTTTTTTTAGGTTCAAAATTAATATTTTTTTGTTGAAAATACTACTTTTTAATTAGAAATTAATTTTTTCACTCAAAAATATAACTACTCCTTTTTTTATTGAAAATCTATCTTTTTTTATTCATAATTCAACTATTTGTTTAAAAATTTACGTATTCTGTTTAATATTCATATTTCTTGGTAGACAGTTATCTTCTTAAGTGAAGATTTATCTTTAAAGTTAAAAATTCATTTCTTTGGTTGAAAATTCAATTTTTTGTTTCAATATTAAATTAATTTATTGAACATTAGCTCCTTTCCTTGAAAATTATTATTTTTACTGTGTACTTAAATATCCCATTTTTCTTGAAAATTAAACTTATTGGTGAAAAATCATCTTTTGATTTGAAAATTGAACAATTTTGTTAAAAATTAATTTTTTTCTCAAAAGCATAATTTTAGTTGAAAATTTATCTATTTGGTTGAATATTTGCCTATTTAAAAAATCTTGAAATTTTTTAGGCGCTTGGGAATTCCTAAAAATCTTTTAAGATACCCTTCAAATTATTAAAAAAACCTTTACAGTTTGTGGACTCTGTTCAAAATGTTTGAAAAATATTTCACATTTTGTAATTGCTTTGAAATACCTTAATTCTTCTGAATGAATGTCTTAAAATCAATTAAAAGATAAAATCTGTTAAAATCCCGAAAAATTATATGATTTATTTTGTATTCAAGTATTCAATATTTAAATTGAACATTCTTTCAGGTACGAAAGTTTAAAATTGAATATTTGTATGTCTTGGAAAAATGTTTGGATATTATCGATAGTCGTTACTATCGTTATTCTCTCCATTGCATTCCAACCCACTGATGCTGATGGAAACATCGTGTCACACGTACAGTAAGCAAGTGTTACTATTGTAAGTCGTTACTAACGAAAGTCGTTACTAATAGAAGTCGCTATTAACAAAAGTCTTTATTAACAGAAATCGTTATTAACACAAGTCTTTACTAGCAGATGACGTTATTAACAAAAGTCGTCACTAACAGAAGGCGTTTCTAACAAAGTCTGTATTAAACCAAGTCGTTTCTAACAGAAGTCATCACTAACAGAAGTCGTTATTAACAATAGTCGTTACCAACAGAAGTCGTTACTAAACGAAGTCGTTACTGACAGAAGTCGGAATCAACAAAAGTCGTTACTGACAGAAGTCGTTACTAACAAAAGTCGTTATTAACACAGTTCTTTACTGAAAGAACTCGTTACTAACAGAAGTCGGTATTAATACAAGTCGCTACTAACAGAAGTCCTAATTAACAGAACTCTTCATCAACAGAAATCGTTATTACACCATTTTTTACAAGCAGAAGTCGGTACTTACAGAAGTCTTTACTAACAGAAGGCGTTACTTACAGAATGCATTTTTTACAGAAGCCGGTATCAATACAAGACCTTACTAACGGAAGTCTTCACTAACAGAAGTCGTTATTAACACAAGTCGTTTCTAACAGCATTAGTTACTAAAACAAGTCGTTACTAACAGAATTCGATATTAACACAAGTCTTTACTGACAGAAGTCGTTACTTACAGAAGTCGTTATTAACACAAGACGTTACTAACAGAAGTCGGTATTAAAACAAGTTGTTACTAACAGAAGTCGTTATTAGCAAAAATCGTTATTAACACAAGTCTTTACTAACAAAAGTCGTTACTGACAGAGGTCGTTATTGAAACAAGTTCTCATTAACAGAAGTCGGTATTAACGCAAGTCGTTACTGACAGAAGTCTTTACTGATATAAGTCGTTACTAACAGAAGTCGTTACTGACAATAGTCAGTATTAACACAAGTCGTTACTAACAGAAGTCGTTATCAACAGAAGTCGTTATTAACAAAAATAGTTATCAACAAAATTCGTTACTAACAGAAGTCGTTACTAATAGAAGTCGTTGCTAACAGAAGTCGTTACTATAGTTATTCTTTGCATTGCATTCTAGCCTATTGATGCTGAAAGAAAAACATCGTGTCATACCTACAGTAAGCAAGAGTTAATATCGGAAGCCGTCACTATCGTTATTCTTTCCATAGTCATATTTTATATCGAATTCTAGCCTACTGATGTTGACCGAAAGTGAGTCGAAACATCGCGTCACTCGTATGTCTTAGCAAAATTTTTAGTGACCAAGAAGTGACTAGGAATTTTGTTTTGTTTTTAAACACCATCTGAAATATTTATATTTGAGTATTTGTATGCTAATAATAATTCGTTGTTAATTCGCTAATTTAATTAGTAATATCTCTATGCGTATAAACTTTTCCGATGTCGTTACTAACGGAAGTCGTTTTTAACAGAAGTCGTAACTAACAGAAGTTGTTACTAACAGAAGTCGTTACTAACAGAAGTCGTTACTTACCGAAGACGTTACTAATAGAAGTCGTTGCCAATAGAAGTCATTACTATCGTTATTCTTTTCATTAAAATCTAACCTACTGTTGCTAAGCGGAACATCGTGTCACACGTACAGTAAGTAAGTGTTACTAACAGAAGTCGTTACTATTGTTATTCTTTCAATGGAATTCTAACCTACTGATGCTGATCATAACATCGTGTCACACGTACAGTAATTAAGTTTTACTATTGTAAGTCGTTACTAACGGAAGTCGTTACCAACAGAAGTCGTTACTATCAGAAGTCTATACTAACAGAAGTCGTTACTATCGTTATTCTTTTCCTTAAATTCCAACCTACTGATGCTGATCGGGACATCGTGTCACGCGTACAGTAATTAAGTGTTACAATTGCAAGTAGTTACTAACAGACGTCTGTATTAACACAAGTCGCTACGAACAGAAGTCT
>JAUELO010000150.1:892294-914924 GCA_032357855.1 Amphibolips quercusostensackenii
ACACGATTTTTTTGTCGTTTAATTAAGCTGGTTGAAAATTTATTTTTGATAGCACGTTATTCATCTTTTTTGGTTGAAAATGAACTTTCTTTGTTGAAAATTCAACCTTTGGGGTTAAATATTCATCTGTTTTGTGAAGAATCCGCCTTCTTCTCTTCAGAATTCAACAATTTTATTGAAAATTATAGTATTTTTTTTGTTGAAATTTTTTTTTCAGTTGAAAAATTAACTCTTTTGTTTTTGCCAAAAATTTATTTTTTATCTGAAAATTTAACTATGCCATTTATGGATTACTACCGAGTAGTAAAAATCGGCAGCTACTGAAGGAGGCAGAGCAAAGATACCAAAAGTTAAGAAGAAGAAGAAAAATATGAAGATGGAGAAAGAGCAGAAGAAGAAAAAGACGAAGAAAGAGAAGAAGAAGGAGAGGAAGACAAGAAAGAGAAGAAAACGAAAAAGATGAAGAAAAAGACAAAGAAGAAAAATAAGAAGGAGAAAAAAAAGGAAAAGAAAAAGGAGAAAAAAGAAGAGAAGAAGAAAAAGAAGTAAAAGAAGAAGGCAAAGAAGGAGGCGAAGAAAAAGACAAAGAAGGAGAAGAAGATGAAGAAGAAGTATAAGATGAGGAAGAAGTAAAAGGAAATGAAAAAGAAGAAGACAAAGAAGGAGAAAGATAAGAAGATGAAAAAGGCAAAATGGTTCAATTTTCAACAAAACATGTGAATAATGAATATTAGACCAAATAGTTGAATTTTTAACTAAGAAGGTTCATTTTCTACCAACTAATAAATTTTCGAGTGAAAAGGTCAATTTCCAAAAAAATGCAATAGTTAAATTTTCAATGCAAAAAATTATTTTAAACAAAAAGAAAACAAATTTTCAACAAAAATGATGAATTTCCACCTAAAATTATGAATCTTTAACTGGAATAAATGGATTTTTGTATAAAAAATTAATTTTCAATTAAAAAAAAAAAACAATTTTCCAAGCAAATAATAAAATTTTTAACCGAAGAGATGAATTCTCATTTAAAATTAAAAATCTTTAACCTAATGAATTACTTCCTTACAAAATTGTTAAATTTTTGACACAGTCGATTAAATTTTGATTAAAAAAGTGAATTCGCAACAAAAAATTTTTAACAAAAAAGGATACTATTTAACAGTATTGTTTAATTTTCAATAAAAAATATGAACTTTTAACAATTAGTTGCATTTTTAACCGAGAAGGTTAATTTTCTACCAGTTAGTTGAATTCTTCAGTAAAAAGGTTAATTTTTCAATAAATACGAAGAAGAATACAAAAAAGGAGAAGAAGAAGACACAGAAGAAAAAGTAGAAGAAGATGAAGATAAAAAACAAAGAAGCGAAAGAGAGAAAGAAAATAAAAAGCGAAACCTCACCCTTTGAGTCCGACACAACACCTGGCAGCATCTGTCAGGTAGAAGGAGAAGATGACAAAGAAGGAGGTGAAGAAGAAAAAGATGAAGAATGCAAAGAAGACGAAGAAGGAGAAGAAGGAGAGGAAGGTGACCAAGAAGGAGGAGAAGGAGGAGGAGAAGACAAAGAAGGAGAAAAAGGAGAAGAAGAAGGAGAAGAAGAAGAAGGAGAAAAAGGAGAAGACAGAAAGTGAAAGAGATCAGGAAAGAAAATGAAAATTGAAATTTTACTTTGTGAGTCCAAACCTCTGAGCACCCGGCAGCATATGCTAAGAAGAGGAAGACAAAGAAGAAAAATAAGAAGGAGAAGGAGAAGAATATTAAGAAGACCACGAAGAAGGAGAAAGATAAGAAGAGAGAGACGAAGAAGAAGGCCAAGATAAAGACAAAGGAGGAGAAGAACACAAAGAAGAAGTAGATGAAGAAGGAGAAAAAAAATAGTGAAAGAGAGCCAAAAAGAAAATTAAAATTAAAACCTTACCTTTTGAGTCCAAGCCTTAGAGCACCTGGCAGCATCTGCCAGGAAGAAGAAGATGAAGAAGAAGCATACGAAGAAGAAGGCGCAGAGGATTAATAAGAAGACAACGAAGAGTGAGAAGATGACAAAGAAGGAGAAGGAAAGGAGAAGAAGATGATTAAGAAGAAGAAAAAGGCAAATAGGAAAAGAAAGAAGAAGAAAGAGAAGAAGAATAAAAAGAAAAAAGAAGAAGATGGAGAAGGAGAAGAAGAATAAGAATAAGACGAAAAAGGAAAACGATATAAAGAATAATAACAAGAAGAAAACGACGCCAAAAAAGAAGGATGAGAAGAAGGCGACGGCGCAGAAGGAGAAGAAGATGAAGAAGAAGGAGAAGGGAAAGAAAGAAAGTGAAAAAGGGCTAAAAAGAAAATAAAAATTGAAACTTTACACTTTGAGTCCGAGCCTTTAAACACCTGTCAGCATCTGCCAGGAAGGAGAAAAAGACGAAAAAGGATTATGAGAAGAAGGAGAAGAAAGAAAAGAAGGGGGCGACGGAGAAAGAGAAGGATAAGAAGAAAGCGCCAAAGGAGAAAAATGAGGAGGAGAGGAAGGAGAGGAAGTAGACAAAGAAGGAAAAGAAGAAGAAAAGAAGGAGGAGAAGAAGAAAAGAAGAAGGAGTGAAAGGGGGCAAAGAAGGAGAAGAAGATGTCGACAAAGGAGGAGAAGAATGAGAAGGAGGAGAAGATGATGAGAATAAGATCATGAAAGAATGATAAAAGAATAATATGATGAGAAGAAGACGAAGAAGGAAAAGGAGAACACGACGACGAACAAGGAGAATAATAAAAAGAAGGAGAAGAATTTTAATGAGAAGACGGCAAAGAACTAGAAGGAAAAGAAAGAGAAGGAGAAGAAGGAGACGAAGAAGGAGACGAAGAAGAGAAATTAGGAGAAGAAAAAGAAGAAGACGGAGAATAAAAAGAAGACGAAGAAGGAGAATGAGACGGAAATAAGAAGAAGACGACGAAAAAAGAGAATAAGAAGAAGAATAAGAAGAAGACGATGAAGAAGGAGAATAAGAAGAAGAAGACGACGGCGAAGAAGGAGAAGGAGGTAAACAACAAGGAGAAGAAGAAAAAGAAAGGGAGTGTAAGAGGGCCAATGAGAAAATAAAAATTGAAACTTTACCCTTTGAATCCGAGGCTCTGAGTACCTGTCAGCATCTGCCAGGAAGAAGGTGAAAAAGAAAAAGGAGAAGGAGAAGAAAAAGAAGACGACAAAAAAGGAGAAGAAAAAGAAGAAGAAAGGGACGAAGAAGGAGGAGGAGAAGAGAAAAAACTGAAACTTTACCCTTTGTCTCCGAGCCTCTAAGCACCTGTCAGTATCTGCCAAAAAGAAAATGTAGAAGAAGGAGAAGAGGACGAAGAAAGAGTATAAGAAAAAGTCGAAGAAGGAGAAGAAGACGACGAAGAAGGAGAGGAAATAGACAAGGAAGGAGAAGGAGAAGAGGAAAAAAAAAGAATGAGAGTAAAAGAGGGCTTTACCCTTTGGAGTCCGAGCCTCTGAGCACAGGAAGAAAATGAAGAAGAAAGAGAAGAAGACGAAGAAGGAGAAGAAAAAAAAGACAAAGAAGAAGGAAGAGGAGAGGAAGAAGGAGAGAAAGTCGACGAAGAAGGAAAAGGAAAAGTGGAAGGCAAAAAGAAGAGAAGAAGGAGTGGAAGGAGACGGAGAAAGAGAAGAAGAAGATGATGATGACGACGAAGAAGAAAGAGAAGATGAGGAAGAAGGAGAAGAAAAACAAGAAGACGTATTAGGAAAAGAAGAAGAAAAATGAAGAAGGCGAAGAGAGAGGCGAAAAAGACCAAGATAAAGTAGAAGAGTAAGAAGAAGGAGGAGAAGAAGACGATGGCGGAGTAGGAGAAAAAGAAGGAGAAGACGGGTATAGAGAAGGAGAGTCAACAAAGTGAGAGAAAGATAAAAAAAGAAATTAAAATTGAAACTTTGCCCTGTAAGTCCGAGCCTCTGAGCACAGGAAGGAAAAGAACAAGAAGGAGAAGAAAACGAAGAAGGAGTATAAGAAGGACAAAAAGGCGGAGAAGACGACGAAAAAGAAGAAGGAGGAGGGAAAAAAAGACACAAAGAAGAAGGATGAGAAGAAGAAGATGGAGAAGATGGAGAAGATGGAGAAGAAGAAGATGATGATAAAGAAGAAGGAGAAGTAGAGGGAGAAGGAGTAGAAGAGAAAGAAGAAGACGGATTAGGAAACGAAAAAAAAAGAATAAGAAGAAAAAAGAAGCAGACGAAGAGTAAGGAGAAGAAGACCAAGATGAAGATGAAGAGTAAGAAGAAGGAGAAAAAGAAGACGATGGCGGAAAAGATGAAGAAAAAGCAGAAGATAAAAAAGGAGAAGACGAGTATGGAGAAGACGAAGAAATAAAGTGAGAGAGAGACCGAAATAAAATAAAAATTGAAACTTTACCCTTTGAGTCCGAGATTCTCAGCACAGGAAGAAAATGAAGAAGAAAAAGATGAAGACGACGAAGAAGGAGAAGAAGAAAGAGACAAAGAAGAAGGATGAGGAGAAGAAGAAGGAGAGGAAGTATACGAAGAAGGGAAAGGAGAAGAGGAAGACAAAAAGAAGAGAAGAAGAAGTGGAAGGAGACGAAGAAGGAGAAGAAGAAGATAATGATGACGACAAAAAAGAAGGAGACGAAGAAGAAAAACAAGAAGACGGATTAGAAAACGAAGAAAAAAATAAGAAGAAAAAAGACGAAGGCGAAGAGTGAGGCGAAGAAGACCAAGATGAAAAAAAAAGTAAGAAGGAGGAGAAAAAGACGATGGCGGAGTAGGAGAAGAAAAAGGAGAAGACGAGTATGGAGAAGGAGAAGAAACAAAGTGAGAGAGAGACGGAAAGAAAATAAAAATTGAAACTTTATCCTTTAAGTCCGAGCCTCTGAGCATAGGAAGGAAAAGAATAAGAAGGAGAAGAAGACGAAGAAGAAGTATAAGAAGAAGGAGAAGAAGGCGAAGAAGACGACGAAAAAGAAGAAGGAGAAGGGGAAGGGAAATGAGACAAAGAAGAAGGATAAGGAGAAGAAGAAGGAGAAAAAGTAGATGAAGAAGGAGGAGGAGAAGAGGAAGACAAAGATGGAAGAGAAAAAACTAAAGAAGGAGAAGAAAGAATGGAAGGAAACGAAGAATAATAAGAAGAAAAAAGAAAAAGACGAAGAGTGAGGAGAAGACCAAGATGATGAAGAAGAAGAGTAAGAAGGAGAAGAAGAAGATGATGTCGGGGTAGGTAAAGGAGAAGAAGAAGATGAAGAAGGAGAAAGAGAAGACGACGACAGAGGAGGAACAGAAAAAGAAGATAAAAAAGAAAAGGAATAAGAAGAAACAAAGAGAAAGAGAGCCAGAAAAAAAATTTAAATTGAAACTTTACCCTTTAAGTCGAAGCCTCTGAGCACAGGAAGAAGATGAAGAAGGAGGAGAAGAAGACGAAGAAAGAGTATAAGAAGTAGGAGAAGAAGGAGAAGAAGAGGACAAAGAAGGAGAAGGACAAGAAGAAGAAAAAGACAAAGAAGAAGGATGAGAAGAAGAAGGAGAGGAATTAGATAAAGAAGGAGAAAGAGAAGAGAAAAACAAGGATGGAGGAGAAAAAACAGAAGAGGGAGAAGAAGGAGTAAAAGGAAACGAAAAAGGAGGAGAAAAAAAAGATGATGATGACGACGAAGAAGAAGACGGATTAGGAAACAAAAAAAAATAATAACAAATAAGAAAAAGACGAAGAGTGAGTAGAAGAAGACTAAAATGATGAAGAAGGAGAAGAGAAAGAATAAGGAGAAGAAGAAGACGACAAAGTAGAAAAAAAAGAAGAAGATGAAGAAGGAGAAGAAGACAAAGAAGAAGGAGAAGAAGTAGAAGAAAGCGACAAAGAAAAAGGATGAGGAGAAGAAGAAGGAGAGGAAGTAGACGAAGAAGGAGAAGGAGAAGAGAAAGACAAAGAATGAAGAGAAGAAGACAAAGAAGAAGATGATGATGAGGATAAAGAAGAAGAAAAAGAAAAGGGAGAAGAAGAAGAAAAAGATGAAGACGGATAAGGAAACAAAGAAGATGAATAAGAAAAAGGAGACGATGACAAAGAAGAAAAAGGAGAAGAAGTGGAAGGAGACGAAGAAGGTGAAGAAGAAGATGATAATGATGGCGAAGAAGGAGAAGGAGAGGGAGAAAAAGAAGAAAAGAAGAAGAAGACAGATTAGGAAACAAGGAAGAAAAATAAGAAGAAAAAAGAAGAAGACGAAAAGTAAGGAGAAGAAACTAAGATAAAGAAGAAAAAGAGTAAGGAGAGGAGAAGAAGAAGGAGAAAAAGAAGACGATGGCGGAGTTGGAGTAGGAGAATATAAGTATAAAGAAGGAGAAGAAACAAAGTGAGAGAAAAACAGAAAGCAAATAAAAATTGAAACTTTATCCTGTGAGTCCGAGCCTCTGAGCACAGGAAGGAAAAGAAGAAGAAGGAGAAGAAGACGAAGAAGGAGTATAAGAAGGAGAAGAAGGCGAAGACGCCGAAAAAGAAGAAGGAGAAGGGGAAAAGGGAAGAGACAAAGAAGAAGGATGAGGAGAAGAAGAAGGAGAGGAAGTAGATGAAGAAGGAGGAGGAGAAGAGGAAGACAAAGATGGAAGAGAAAAATATAGAAGAAGGAGAAGAAGAAGAATAAGAAGAAAGAAGAAGACGAAGAGTGAGGAGAAGACCAAGATGATGAAGAAGAAGAGTAAGAAGAAGGAGAAGAAGAAGACGATGGCGGAGTAGGAGAAGAAGAAGAATAAGATGAAGAAGAAGGAGAAGACGACGACGGAGGAGAAGAAAAAGATAAAGAAGGAGGAGGAGAAGAAGAAAAAACAAAGAGAAAGAGAGCCAGAAAAAAATTGAAACTTTACCCTTTGAGTCCGAGCCTCTGTGCACCTGGCAGCATCTGCACTTACGCCCAACGACAACGCATTTACTTTCTATTCCCAGTGAATACCGATCAGCAGTGCCCATTGTTTTTTTTTACCATTACATTAGCTCAACTGAACTCAAGAGGACTCTAGAAAATAGGAGACTTACATTAAGATGATCTAGAATCTTAGCGGTCTCTTTGAGTCCGCCCACGGACCCATTTGAAGTAATGAAACTATGTACCGCCAAAGAAGATCTTGGCGGCACTCCTTCTTTCCGTCTTTCTCCTTCATTCGCATCAATCCTTCTGGGCGGTAAATTGCTATTCACTTTTAACATTAGGTACGCGATGTAGAAAAATGTAAACCAAGAAAATTAGATATAATCCAATCAGGTCTATTGTAACGGAAGTTCAGAACTGAGCCTCTCCCAATATCCCAACACTAAGTTCTAAACGGTAAGGTCCAAAACTATAAGTCCAGAAAAATAAGGTCCCAAACAATAAGTTTAATCGTTAGTCCCAAACAGCAAGTAAAAAAGTAGTAAAAGCAGGCGCCGTGCGGTTACAAAAAAGGGTTTCATGATTTTTAAGCAGCCAATAAAGCCGTTTAAATTTTTTTGCTTATGAATTACTTCGGGAAAAATTTTCAACCAAAAAAGATTACTTTTTTGAAAAATTTCAACTAAGAAAGTTAATTTTCTACCAGTTCGTTGAATTTTCGGGTCAAAAGGTCAACAATTAAAACTAATTTTTAAAAAATTGTGAAATTTTCAACCAAAATGATGAATTTCCAACTAAAATAATAAATCTTCGACTAGAATAAATGAATTTTTGATTAAAAAAGAAATTTTCAATCAACAAAAAACAATTTTTCAAACAAAACGTAGCAAACAGAAGAATCTTCAAACAAAAATTGACTTTTTAACAAAATTATTAAATTTTTGACAAAGCCGATTAAATTTTAACAAAAAGAGATGAATTCACAAAAAAAAAACTTTTAAACAAGAAAGTATACTTTTTAACAAATTTGTTCAATTTTTTAAAAACATATGAACTTTTAACAAATAGTTAAATTTTCAACCGAGAAGGTTAATTTTCTACCAATTAGTTGAATTTTCGAATAGAAAGGTCAATTTCAAGACAAAAATGGAATAGTTAAATTTTCATTTAAAAAAATAATTTTAACAAAAAAGAAACGAATTTGTAACAAAATTATTAAATTTTCAATCCAAATGATGGATTTTTATTTTTCAAATAAAATGATGAATCTGCAACAGGAATAAATATAACTTGGATTAAAAAAATAAATGTTCAACTAAGAAAAAAAGATTCTTCAAAAAAATAGTCACATTTTCATCCAAAGTAATGAATTTTTAACTACAATGAAGAATTTCCAACCAAAAAATGACTTTTTTCCAAAACTGATGAATTATCGGCATAATCGATTAATTTTGGGCAAAATAAGATGAATTCTTAAATTAAAAAATTAAAAAAAAGGATACCTTTTAATAGAATCTTTCAATATTTAGCGTAGTAGTTGAATTTTTTAACAAAATATGAGTAGTAGAATTTTAAACCAAAAAAATTAATTTTTTACAAATTGCATGAATTTTCAACTAAACAAAATGAATTTTTAACCAAAAAGGGAATAGCTATACATTTAAAATTTAAAATAATAGAATTTTCATCTCAAATGATGAATCTTCACCCAAAAATAAATTTTTAAAGAAGTAGTTCAACTTTCAACCAAATAGATAAATTTTCAAGCAAGAAGATTAACTTTACACCAAAAGAGACGTATTTTCAAATAAAGAGATTAATTTTAAGCCGAGAAAAAATAGTTCGGTTTTAAACGGGAAAGATAATTTTTTTAACAATTATCTTAATTTTCTACCAAAAAAAACAGAATTTTAAGAAAATACATAAATTTTCTACTAAGAAAAATAAATTTGCACTCAAAATAAAATAGCTAACTTTTCAGTAAAAAAAATTAATTTTCAACTAACAAAATTAATTTTTAACCAAACCGTTAAAAAAAAATAAAGAATCTTTAATCAAAAAATACATTTATAATAAAGTTCCTAATATTTTGCTAAAAATTCATCTTTTTTGTAGAAAATATATTTTTTGGTTGAAGATACAAATGTTTAGATAAAAAATAATCTGTTTCAATTAGGGATTTAAGTATTCGATTGAAAACTCGAATTTGTTGTTTAAATCCAATCGATTTTTATATTTATTAAATACATTAAAAAATTAATTATTATTTTATTTATTAAAATATTTTCTGCTGAAATATCGACTTTTATAATTTTCGTTAAAAATTAATCGTTTTAGTTAGAAATTCAACTTCTTGGTTGAAAGTCGAACAACTTTCTTAAAAGTTAATTTTTTTGGCGGAATATTCGTAATTTCAATTGAAAATTTGTGTGTTTTTTTTTTGGTTAAAAACTAATTTTTTAAACTGAAAATTGAACTATTTTGTTGAAAATTCAACTAATTGTTTATGAATGATTTTTTTTTAAATTCATATCCTTCGGTTGAAAATTCAACTGTTGTATAGAAAATTCTTCTTCTTGTCTTAAAAAATTAACAATTTAGAATAATCTAAAAGAATTTGGTACAAAATTAAAGTGTTTTGCTTAAAATTTTTTTTTGTAATTATTTATTTATTTTCTTCAATGGAAATTCAAATACACCAGTTGTTAAATGCTTAATTTTTCAGTGTAAAAATTCAACCATTTAGTTGAAAATTTGTAGAAATGATAAACATATAAACTAAAAATTAATCAAATAAAATTTGTACTAACATCACATGCATTGTTTAAACTATTTAGTTGAAAATTTATGTTATTTGTTGAAAATTTATCTTTTTTGATAGAAAATTAATCTTCTTGGTTAAAAATCCAACCATTTGGTAAAAAATTTATATATTTTTAAAACATATCTTTTTTGTAGAAAATTGATCTTTTTAGATAAAAATTTATCTTTTGAGTTGAAAACGAAACTATTTCATTGAAAATTTAACTGTTTTGTTGAAAGCTTATCTTTTTATCTTTAAAATGTAACATTTTGGATATATTTTTTTTCATTGACTAAAAAATTTTTCTTGGTAGAAAATTAATCTTCTTGGTCAAAAATTTATCCTTTGAGTTGAAAATTTAATTAATTTCTTGAAAAATTAACTGTTTTGTTAAAAGCTCATGTTTTTGGCTTGAAAATTTAACATTTTTTTCTTTATTGACTGAAAAATCTTGTTTGGTTGAAAATTCGTCTTTTTGATTTAATAATGTATCTCTTTTGGTTAAAAAATATTTTTCAACGAAATGTTAAGAAATAGAGTAATTTTTTTCGAAATAGCAAAATAGTGTCATCGCTAAAAAAAAGTCTTTAGAGCCATTGTGAATCGCCGCACAAAAGGAAGATTCGAATAGAGATAGAAGAAGCAAAGGGTAAAAGGGAAAAGGAATGGCGAAGGGGGAAAGGGGTAAAAGGAGAAAAGAGAAAAAGAAAGGAGAAATGGGGAAAAAAGAAAGGGGAAATTCAAAGAGGTAAGGTGAAAATGAAAAGGGGAAAATTGGGTATGTAAGGGGAAATGAGAAGAGTAAAAAAGGGAATAGTGTAAAAGGAAGAGGGATGAGGAATAGGGGAAAGGGAAGGAGAAAGGGAACAGAAAATAGAAAAGGGGGAAAGATGGAAACGCAAGGGGAAATAGAAAGTGTAAAAGGGAAAAATGGAAAGTAGAAAGGCGAAAGGAGAAACGAAAAAGGTTAAAAGAGTGAAGGGCAAAGGGGAGAAGGATAAGGGAAAAAGGAAGAGGGAAATGCGAAAGGGGAAATGGGTAAAGGAAAGGGAAAATGGGAAAAGGAAATCAGGAAAATAGGAAGGGGGAGTGGAAGTGAAAGAGGGAAAGGGAAGGGAAAATTTGAAAAGGGTAAAATGGAAAGGCGAAAGATGTCGAAGTAAATAGGAATGGGAAAGTCGAAAGTAAAACTGTGAAAGGAGAAAGGGAAAAGGGGGGAAGAAAAAGAGAAAAAGGTTAAAGGTGGGAAAGGGGGTAAGGAAAAGAGAAAAGTAAATATTAATAGGGAAAAGCGGGTAGGGGAAATGGGTAAAGGGGAAATGGGTAAAGGGGAAATAAGTAAAGGGGAAATGGAATGGGGAAATGGAATAGGGAAATGGAATAGGGAAATGGAAAAAGTAAATGGAAGAGGTAAAAGGAAAAAGGGAAAAGGGCAAAGAGAAATAGAAAAAGAAAAAAGGGTGAAAAGGAAAAAAAAGGAAAAGGGAAAAATGAAAGGGAAAGGGAAAAAGTAAGAGAGAGACAAAAAGAGAAAAGGGAAACGGGAAAGGGAAAAGTAAGAGAGAGACAGAGAGATTTCTCGATCGAGACCTTGACCGGTCGTACGGTCGTACGGTTGGTCTTTTTTTTAATTCACTCCCGTCCGAAAATTCAATTTCGTCTCAAAAGAAATTTCACTTTAAAAAAAAAGTTTCAACGTGTTTATAAAAGTCGTGAAATAATGCACATAAATTTAGTGTCTGGGAATAGCGTTTCTTTGAATGTAAATATCGTTTTTATACAAATAAGAATTTTTCAATTTATTATATGCAAATACCATAGAAATCAGTGTTCAATGTTCATCCAGCGATAAGGGGGAATTGCGTGCAGGATAAAATGCACGTATTTCAAGAATGCGAAACCCATGCTGTGTAATCTGTGTATCGAGGCATGTAAAGTATGGACACCATAGAGAAAAATAGCCGATAAATTCTGCGAAGCTACAACCACACCATAATTACACAGTAAAAGGAAAGGAAATCCTTCGAGTACTTCAACAGTTCGTTTGGTTGCATTTATGGGATGCCGGGAACCTCGAGCCTTTTCTGATGCCTAAGGTCAAAAAAATTATATCGGTAAGAGAAGATAAAATCAGATTCAAGAGATAATTTGTTAATTAATTAAATATATTAAGTAAAAATAATCACAGATATTGTAGATATAATTTAGATATTATAGATATAGATAGATATTATAGATATAATAATTAAACATTATTAATTAAATATAATTAATTTAATAGGCAATTTAACATTAAATTTTAAGCTTCAGTAAATGATTATTTGAGGTTTTATTCAATTTATTTACATTATTGAACAATCTTTACTAGATTATTAATTCTTTGTATTAAGAGGGTTGCTACAGATGCCTGACTTAAAAATTCTGTGACTTTTTACGATTTTTTAGGTCTACTTCTGAAAAAATTAATGGTCCTTTTCTAAAATATTCCATACAAGTAAATTCATTTTTAAAATACTCTACTGATCACAGACTAATTGACTAATAATTTCTTTCACAATTATTAATTTATCCAAATGTGACAATCTTTTAAAAAATTATCACATTTTGAACAATTTTTAATAAAAAAAATTGGTGGCTTCTACCAGTTTGATGCGTGTATTTCAGATGTTAAATTAAAACGACGCGTTTCGATATAGATCTATATCTTCTTCAGGTTCTTAACTTTCTCACAAGAGAATTTACAAACTAGAAGAAATAAATATTTTACTAATATTAATATACAAAAATTCGTAATTGTTAAAGAGAAAGAACATGTGAAACGAAGAATTTTCATCAGATGAAAAGAGTTGAAGTGAAAATGAATATTTACCTTAGTTAAAGTTTGGAAATAGCTGGATCATATTTTCACGTTGTACAAGTTAAAATAAATAATCAATGTGTCATTAATACAAATGATCACACATAACCTTAAAACATTTAAGAACGTGTTTGTTACATTATGTTAATTTGTTAAGATGTTACTTTTTCTAAAATTTTATAGGTTTTATTTTGAAAAATCAAAAAATCAAAAAAATCACAGGATAAATCCTGGATTTTTTAACTGTGGTTAGTTACATTTTTAAAGAAATTTGATGGACTGCACATGTGACACTTAATAGTTAAAATGTAACAATAGATTTTTATTTTAAGGTTAGAATGGAAGTCATGTGGTATATATTTAGCCGGGAAATTTTAAATTATTTTTTATCTTTAAATTTCGAAAAGAGAATTTTATTAAAAGTATTTCTAACAGAAAAAAACAATTCGAATGTTATTCTTCTTGAGGAAAATTCTAAATAAAACTTTATCAAAGTTATTGAAATGTGGCATAACTATGATTTTAGATTTTATAAAAATTTTTTTTTTATTAGTTTGAATGTTATCATTTTTTGAATTTAGAATAATTTTATAACGTTCAGCTATTTTTAAATTCAAAAAATCTAAAGGATATCCATTTTTCATTAAAGTATTTTTAACAATGTTAAGATTTTCTTTATGAAATATAACATCTGACAATTTTATTGCTCTATCAACTAATCCTAATATAACACCAATTTTATTTTGAAGTGGATGATGTGAATTAAAATTTAAAAAGCGTCCTGACCAGATTGGTTTAAGGAACCAATTTGTAATGATTCTATTATTTTCTACAAATAAATTTAATGTTAAAAAATTGATTTTATTTTCCTTCGATAATTCAATGGTAAATTTTAGTTTTTGATCAGCTGCGTTAAATTGGTTAAGAATATCATCAACTTCATTTTTTGGAAGGCAAATTAAGGTATCATCAATGTACCTAAAGTAGAATACAATATAATAACTCAATTTAAAAAAAAATTTTTTTCGATATATTCCATAACAATATTTGCAGCCGTTGCTAAAATGGGCAAACCCATTGAAAGACCAAAAGTTTGTTTATAAAATGCACCATTAAATTTACAGTATGAAGATTGCAAGCATAAACTGAGAGCTTCATTAAAGTCTTTTTTTCCAGAAAAGTGTGTTCTTTTAGTTCTTGCCGTCTTTTGTTTATTGATTCTAAAATTAATTTCCATGCTAAATTTGTGTACATAGAGGTTATATCGAGAGAAATGATTGTAAAATCATTGGGAACGTTAATTTTATCAATTTTTTGTTTAAAATCCCAACTATTTTTAATGTGGTAATCAGTGTTGCCAACAATCTTTTGAAAAGATTTCGCTAAAATTTTGGATAATTTATGTAACCGAAATAATTTTAATTAATTATTTCATCTTATATTAAACAATTTTTAATGATATTAGCGTAATATTTCTTAAAAGTTTGAAATTATTATAACCATGTCGAAGAATTGACCACAGGACTTTAAAGCGTAAACAAGATTTTAAAATATTTTAAAGATTTTACAAAGACTTCAAAGATTCCAGAAGATATCAAATATTTAAAAATATTTCAAAATATCTTAGAAGCGTTCAAATAATTTTGCAAAAATTTGCAAAATTTTACAAACTTTCAATAGATTTCAAACAATTTCAAATATTTTTAAATATTTCAGAAGACTTCACAAAGACTTCAAAGAATCCAATACTCTTCCAATAAAAAAAAAGTATAGACTTGAAATCCATGTGCTTTAATGCATTTATTCGAGCCATAAGAGAATATGTTATGCATTCCATGTAATTAAGCAACGTACTATCTTCTAGATAAGCCGTCATATATACCAATTTATAATGAATTATTTATAATATTATATAAAAGTAATATTAAATATTAAATGAAATCCTACACGTAACCCTGTAATTGGTCCCAGGACTGTAGGATTTAAACAAAAATTAAAATTACTTGACATGATAAGTAGTTTTCTCCTAATTCAGATATAGAGAGCATGCGTGGAATCCTTGTTTCACCAAAAACCCGAGTAATTAACCCCTTTTAAACCTTCTACTTTGGAAACTATTTCTCACTCCTTTCTTGGTGAAGAAGATGAACGATGGTCAGCAGCTTTGTTACCTGCAAAAGCCGTTAAAAATATCACACCTACGCACCTGGGATGCGGACGCGGTTTTAAATACCCATAGCCATAGCCACAGCCCATAGGCAGATGTGTTCATGGTGTGTTAGAAAATTTCGCTGGTGTGTATACAGGAACGCTACCCTTTCTGAACATTTGTGTAACCATACAGAATAGAATAGAAATAACGTCAAGGTGGATTGTGATTTCAAACACCGGCACTCGAAGCAAGGATGGACATACGTACACCTAAAGTAGACACAGACAAATTTATGGGATACAGAAAATATAAAATTGGGTAGCTTGCCCAATAAGCAGCTTTCAGCCAAAGGGTGCTAGGTCCAGTGCCGATCCCGATATGTTAGACCTAACCGCGATGACGAGGCAGCAGCTGCTCGAATGCAGATGCCGATTTTTCAGAATGTTCGATTACACAATGATTTAAAGGTCCTTTCATCGATTTGGGTCGGAAGTCAATCCAAATTTCATTACGAGAGTGGAAGGATTATGGTGAAAGGATTTTTTCAAAATATCTGTTTTTGATAAGGGACTATCCACATGTTACGTCACGCTATTTTCAGTGATTTTTGACTCACCCTTACCTCTTGTGACGATTTGTGACATTTTGGTGAAGCCTCCCTCAGAATGTCATGTCACTGAAGCTGATCCCTATACTATTTTAGAAAAGATCATTATTTTTTTTTTATATTGAGAATGTTTATAACCCAAAATCATGTAAAAAAACCTGATAACTAAGTTGAAACTTACATTATTTTTTACACTTATATACATATTGTCGCTTTGCATAGATTGCATCTTAAATATATATGTTCCTAAATTATAAAGTTATAAACTTTTATGTTATTTTACATTTTCCATTAAGTGCTTTAATATAAAGACAGACAATTTTTTCATAGCAGTATCAATCGAATATCTAGATAAAATAGAAATTTTTTAGTTTCCTCTTAAATTCTCCTATCGTTTCGCTTTCCCTAATTTCTTCTGGTAATTTAGTATATTAGTAACGCTTTCATAAATTGGGGTATTCTGCCCTAGACTTGTTCTTTAATATTTTGTTTTAAGTTCTCCTGCATACCTTGTTCTGTGATTATGTACATTTGTGCCAACTTTAAATTTATTCTTTGTTTTTATGAGGTTATTTGTATAATATATATATATATATAAACTAGTTTTACTTTTTCTATATCGAGAAGCGTACATATATCTGGAACTTTGATTTTTTTTATATAATTCAAATGTGGGTGTATCCGAAGGTAATTTGAATAAATGTTTGATAACACTATTTTCCAGTCTGTGAACTTCTATAAATTGTTAGGAAGCTGATGCCCAGTTTAGAATACTATATTTGATATGCGATTCCATGAAAGCATGATAAATCATCATTTTATAAGATGATAATAAATGAAAAGCATATATGTGAAAACATATATGTGAAAATATATATGTGAAAACATATATGTAAAAACATGTATGTTAAAACATATATGTAAAAACATATATGTCGAAACATATGAGTGAAAACATATATGTAAAAACATATATGTAAAAATATATATGTGGAAACATATATGTGAAAAAATATGAGTGAAAACATATATGTGAAAACATATATGGTTTCCATTTATAAGGTCCTTGCATCTTCTCAAGACAATACTCCAAGGTACTATTTTTTCCAAATATTGATTGCACATATTTTACCCATGCTAATTTATTATCAATAATAATACCTAAATATCAGTACTCTTCAATCAAATTTAAATAAATTTTTGATTACTATATTTTGTAGTCTTTGGACTCTTCCTATCTATTGTTAAGACGCTGAAGCCTAGTTTAGAATATTACTAGACTATTATACGCGCGCACATGCGCGCGCCAACTTTAATATTATTTTTTATCATTAATCCAATTTTCGAATAATTATTTATTTGTTGAAAGTTTTTGACCACTAAATTCTTTCTGAAATTAGATTCTAAAAGAATGTATTCAGTGAACCCATGTAACGTAGAATTATTCCATCTATGATTACTATTATTGACAGTAAAGGGCGAGACATCATTTAAGTATTTCAAGTGAACGAATTAATCAACGTAATAAATCCGGAAACAAATATCAACAATAATTAATATAATTATAAATATGAATACCAATAATATGTCGTTAAAAAATTTATCTTGCATTTATAAAATGGAGATCTAAAAAAAATTTATGCAATATATCCATAAAATAAATTATGGTACCTTAAATATAAAAGATACATTATTACCACATTTATAAGCAAAACATCAAAATATATTAATAAATTATAAAAATATATTTTCCTGCACTTTTAGGTTATGTAATTTAATATTATGAAAAAACATGAAAAAACATAATTTGTTTCTAATATAAAAATCATTAAACATATATTTACATTGAAATGCTTAAATAATTTTTACGCTATATTTTTTCATTTGAACTTTTCTTTCTTAAAATATGACTTATTAAACTTTATTAAACTTTCCTAAATTATTAGAGCATTAGTGATTTCATAACAATAATGTAAATAAACAATTTATGTAACTTGAAAAAAAATTCAATCTTTATGTAGTTCAATACTGTAAAAAGTATGCATCAGTAATTAATTAATCGGTTCACAGCATAAAAATAATTAAATAATTATTTTCATTTAAACACTAAAATAATTTCTAAATTATTATATTTTAATGGATATTTAAATCATTAATAAAATTTTTAACTAATTTTGGGAAAAAATGAATACATATTTGTATGTAATTTTTCAATCTGAAGTCAGAAACTCTATTAAAAAAAAAACAATTTCAAAACTTATATAATTGTAATAAAAATATGTTAAATATAAATAAACTTTTATAATACGAATTATAGCGAATATTCAATTACAGAACCTTTAAATAAATAATCAGTTTATGTTACTTAACAGAGAAAAATAAAAATGAGATCTTCATGCAATTTAGTATTGTGAAAAAAATTAGTCAATAGTCAATTAATCAGTTCACAACATAAAAAGTATTAAACTATTATTTTCATTAAAACGTTCAAGTAATTTTTACTTTATATTTTTCAAACTTCAAATTTTATTTCTGAAAATTTGAATTATTATTAACTTTTTATACTAATTTTCGAAAAAAATCAAACGTAATGTTTAGATATACTGTTGAAAATTGAATACAGATACTCATTTAAGCAATAATCTATCATTCTTATTCAGACATCCAAATAATTTTTACTTTACCTTTTTTTTTTAATTTTTACTTTCATATCTAAAAATCTTATTTATTAGTAACTTTTATGCTAATTCCGGAAAAAAATTAAAAATATTTATATATAATTTTGAAAATTAAATTCAGATACTTATTTCACAACATCAGCCACATTTAAAAAATTATGTAACTGGAATAGGGGTATTTTAGATATAAATAAACTTTTATTATACAAATCATATCCAATATTTAATTATACAAACTTTAAGTAAATAATCAATTTATGCTACTTAATTAAAAAAACTAAAATTTAATCTTTATTTAATTTAATATTAAGAAAAAAATTAATCTGCTAATAATTAATTATTCATTTTACGAAATAAGAAGCATTAAACTATAATGTTAATAAAAATAATAAAATAATTTTTACTCAATATATATATTTTTTTAATATTTTATTTATTGATAATCTTTTAAAATAATTCCAGAAAATATAAGTTTTAACCAAATCATCTAATAAGCAGTCGTAGTCAGTTTACAACATGAAAAGCATTAACTTGTTCTTTTCATTAAAACATTCAGAAAATTTTTACTTTATATATATAATTTTAATTTTAAATTTCATTTATAAATATTTTATTTATTAATAAGCTTTTTAAATAATTTCAGAAAATTTAAGTTTTAATAGAATAAATTTATAATACTATAACAATGATAAAAAAAAACTAATAATAAAATAATGCTTAACGTTATTTTCATTGAAAATTTTATTAAGCCTTGAAATAAATAATCGATTCATGTTATTTAATGAGAAAAATTAAAATTTAAACCTTATGCAATTTAATACTGTGAAAAACATTAATCAGTCAACAAACAATTATTCAGTTCACAACATAAAAAGCCTTCAAAAAATATTTTCATTGAAACATTCAAATAATTTTTTACTTTATATTTTTTTTAACTTGAGTTCTCATTTCTAAACATTTAAATTATTAATAATCTTTTATAATTATTTTTGAAAAAATTAAAACGTATGTACGTATAATATTGACAATTAAATTCAGATGCTCATGGGACAACATCACAAACATTTAAAAAAATTGTATGATTGTAATAGACGTATTTTGAATGAAAAATAAACTTTTATTGTACTATTTTCTTGAAAATTAGTTTTTCTTCGTTTAATTTAATTGGTTGTAAGTCCTTTCTTTGTGGAAAAGAAATTTTTTAATTAAATGTTTATTTATTCCATTTTTGGTTAAAAACTAATCTTTGTTATTTTAAAATTCAAATATTTGATTAAAAATTCACGGATTTTGTTGAAAATTCAACTGCTCTGTTGAAAATTTGTCGTTTAATATTAAAAATTTATTTTTTGTTTTAAAAAAGTCATATTTATTTGTGAAAAATGAACTTTTTGTTAAAGATATAAGATCTCGAGTCGATAATTAATTTTCTTTTATTCAAAACCTACTATATATATTTGGTTCAGAACTCGTCTCTTTCGAATAAAAATTCTACCCTCTGGTTGAAAATTTAATTAATTTGTTTAAAATTATTTTTTTCGTCTGGAAAATCATTTTTCAAACTAAAATTTAATTTTATTATTTTTTGCTGAAAAGTAGTCGTTTTTAGTTGAAAATTAAACTATTGCGTTTTTTCTTGAAAATTTATCTTTTATGGTTGAAAATTCAAATACTTGCGGTTGAAAGCTGAACATTTTTTGTTAATAAACATTCAGTTTATTAGTTAAAGATTCAACTTTTTTATTATTTTTAAAAATTTTAAACATTTTTTTTTATTTTATAGATTTTTTAAAAATTTATGTAAAAGTTTGTAATTTTTTTCGGTCAGAAATTAATGTTTTCATCTGCAAATTTATTTATTTCATTTTAGGTAGAAAATCGATCGCTTTTATTGAAAAATTCAACAATTTGATTGATTGCTATATTTTATTGTAAATTCATCTTATTTAGTAGAAAATTAATCTTCTTGATTGGAAATTCAACTATTTGGTCGGAAATTGTACTGCTTTGTTAAAAATTAATTTTATTGATAAAAAATTCCACTGCTTGGTTCAACATTTAACTATTGCCTTGAAAATTCGTTTTATTTTTGGTTGAAAATTATTTCTTTACTTAAAAATTTAACTATTTTATGTTTGGTTCGAATATGATCTTTTTTAGTTTTAAATTCTTTTTTTTTAGTTTAAAATTAACATATTTTGTTCATAATCTATTTTTCTGTAAAAAATTAATGTTTTTGGTTGAAAAATTCATTTTTTTGTTTGAATATTTAACTATTTATTTGAGGGTTTAAGTATTTTCTTAAAAATTCGTTTTTTTCGTTGAATTTAATTGGTATCAAATTCGTTTTTTTATGTTAAAAACGAATTTTTTTAACTGAATATGTAGGTATTCCATTTTTGGTTAAAACCTGATATTTTTTTGTTAAAAATTTAATTATTCGGTTTAAAATTCATTGGATTTTTGAAAATTTAAGTTTTAGATATGAAAATTGAACTGTCATCTGAAAAATTCGTTTTTTTTGCTTCAAAATTCGACCATTTGGTTGAAAATGCATCTCTGTAGATTGAAAATTTAACTATTAGATTAAAAATTAAGTCATTTTCTAAAAAATGTAATTATTTTGGTGAAAATTCGTATTTTGCTAGAAAAATAATGCCCTTGAATGAAAATTCATTTTTGTGATATAAAAATTGAGCTATGTCGTAAAAAACTGAAATATTTTATAGAAAATTGAATTATTAAAAAAAAAATTAAACTATTTTGTTGAGTTTACCTTTTTTGGTTTAAAAATCATTGTTTTGTTGAAAATTCGTTCTTTTTTATTGAAAATCTATTTTTTATGGTAGAAAAATCATCTTTGTTGGTTGAAAATTGATCTTTGTTAATTGAAAAAGTATTTTTTTTCTTATCGAAAATTGGACTTTTCAATTGTAAAATTCAATTATTTAGTTAAATATTAAAGAAATTAAATTGTTTTTGATGTGCCGATACGAATTTAGATTTTATTTTTTATTTAGAATGTTACAAATATTACAAATTTAAAAAATTGCTTAAAATTTTAGCTACAATTTAGTTACAAGTTAATTGTAGCTATAATTTTTTTAGCACTAATATTTCTTAAAATTATTATTATTTAATGAAAAAATATGTTCTTTTTTTGTTGTTAAATTTCTAGCAAAAAAATGTCGGCCATACTGTGTTATCGTGATCTTTAATTCTGTTTTTCTCGGAAAAGAATCATTTTTTTGGATCAAAATTTTTTTATTCCTAATCAGTATCCCTATATTTCGGGAGCAAGTTTTTATTTTTGCGAAAAATCACTCTTTTGACATTTCTTATTATTTTCTTGGTTATCTACTTTTGTACTACCACCCATAGGTTATTTGACTAAATGAATTGTAGAAAAAAAACAATTGAATAATAATTAAATTAAAAACAAACAAATTTCGCCGGAAATGGAAAAGTTTAGGTTTTATTTTCAAGTAATAATTTTAGGTTTTAAAGATTTTAAAATGACAATTATTATAATTTTTCATGATTTAAAAATTTTTTTGGCAAATTGAATTTTACAGGTTGTCAAGAGAATCAAAAAAATGTTCTTAAGATTCATAGAAAAGTTTTGAATGATTGTTGTGTAATTAATTCTAAGAGAAAAATGAAAAAGATGACAAAGAACATTTTAAATTATTTTCTAAAATTTTTAAAAAGATTGTAAAACATTTTAAAGCAAAATTTCACAATTTCGCTACACAAAATAATAATAAAAAAAAAAGAATCTAAAAGATTTTAAGGCAATTTTTGTTTATTTTGCAGAATCTAAAAAAAGAAGGAAAAATTGATTAAAAAAAGAATTATTTTAAGATTCGTGTGCAAATTTAAAGTGATTCCTTATTTAAAAAAATGAACTTTAGAGAAAATTAAAGAAAAGTTTTTTAACATTTTAAACGATTTCCTCAAATTTCTCAAATATGTGTGGAATATTTTAAAGCAAAATGTTTAAATTTGGTAAGATTGAAAAATATTTTAAAAATCAAATAAATTCAAGAAATATTTAAAAGAATTAAAGAGATACAAAAAGAATTTCAAACTTTAGAAGCTTTAAAAGAATTTCGAAAGATTTCAAAAAAATATAAATAAATTTTCTTGAAATTTCTGAGAAAATTAAGAAGATTATAAGGTAATTTTTTTACATTTTAAATCATTTTTAAAAATTTTAAGGAATAATATAGTCAGTTAAATATATTTTTAAGAATTTGAAAAGTTAAAAATTAATTGAAAATAATAAAAAACTTGCAAAAGTTTCCGCAAATTTATCGAATATTTTTTGATTTCTTCCAAATTTCTAAAAGCCCTAAACATATACTAAAAAGACTCGAATTTTTTTAAATATTTTACAAAATCTTACAAAATGAAAAAAATGTTTAAAATCTTCTAGATTCATTTTTGACACATCTTAAATATTTAAAAACATGTTTTTATTTTCGCAAAAATCTTATAAAAATTATAATACTTATTTTCTTGTTCTTAATTCTCAGTATTTAATTTCAGAGCTTTCAACCAATAAATAATTATTTGAAATTTTTATATTGTATTATTATTAATATTATTTATTTTATTTTTATTTATTATATTTTTATTATTCTTTATGGCACTGAAAAAATGTTTTGAATTGGTTAATTTTAATTAGTAGCTGGGGGGGGG
>JAUELO010000150.1:961204-971501 GCA_032357855.1 Amphibolips quercusostensackenii
TATATACATATACATACATACATACATACATACATACTTCTTAAAATTGTCTTAGGCCAACGAGACAATGAATTACAATTCAAAAACCAATGTTAATGAGCTTTGTTTTGCAAATACAAAATGTGCCTTTTAAATTTTGAATATTGTATTGCTCATACAAAATTATTATTAATATAACAACATAAACTCAGAACATAACTTGGGACTAATTTTCTTAATTAAAATTAAAAAATGAGCAAAGAGTATTAAAAAAATGACTAAATTATGATTCCCTAGTAAATCATTGTTACTTATGGAATTAGTCAGTACTGCTAAGCAGATTTTAATTACTTACTAATTCATTTACTAATATATAAATATTGCTATTTTATTTAATAAAAAATAACAAAATTACTAATTTAGCAGTCAGAAATAATGCTACTAAACTGCTTTAGTAAAATTTATACTAATTCAGATTTAGAAAGGCCGTCCATAAACTCGTTTCTTCTTTTTTTAAGAATTTTAATTTTTCTCCTGTTTTCAAGAAGCTTACCTTTTTTCTTATTTTTTTGCTTAAATTCAAACTGAATTAAAAAAACCTACTTAGAAAATCTAACTATTTTTGATTAAATTTTTTTTTAAAGTCTACCAACATATTTTTGGTTCAGCATTAATCTCGTTTAGTTAAAAAATCTACCATTTGGTTGAATATTTAATTACCTCGTTAAATGTTTTAATATTTTCTTAAGAATTTATTTTTTTTTTTAATAAAAATTTATAAATTTATATGAAAATTTATCTCTTTGGTTAAAATTGAACTACTTTGTTAAGAATTCGTTTTTTTGATATTAAATTGATATTTTTAATTAAAACTTGACATTTTCTTGTTGAAAATTTGAATATTCTTTTGAAAATTTGTCTTTTATGGTTGAAAATTAATCTTCTTTGTAAAAAATTCTTCTCTTTGATTAAAGATCTGACGCCTTGGTTGAATATTATAATCATTTTTTTTATTCATTTTTTCTTGTAAAGATTCAGAATTTTAAATAAAAATTCATCCCTTTGGTTGAAAATTTAATTTTTTTCCTAAGAATTTGTTTTTTTTTTAACAAAAATTAATTTTCTCCACTGAAAATGTAACAATTCCATTTTTGACTTAAAATTGGTTCTGATTCATTCTCAATCATAAACGATGAAAATGTAAAAAAAGAATTTGCAACAAATTAATTAACTTTCCAACCAAAGAAATGAATTTGTATTTTAAATGATGAATCTTCTAATAAAGAAATGAATTTTTCAGAAAGTAATTCAACCAAAAAAGATTTAAATTTTAAACAGAAACCAGCGGAATTTAACCAAAAGAAATTAATTCTTAAACAGTTGCATTTTCATTCAAAAAAGATCAAAGTTGTATCAAAAGAGATGAATTTTCAAACCAAAAAGACGATTTTTCAACAAGAAATTCTATAATTGAATTTTCAGTTAAAAAATGAATTTTCATTAAAAAAACAAACGAAATTGCATGAAAATAGTTCAATTTTTAAACAAAAAAATAAGTTTTTATCTAAAATAATAAATCTTCTACTAAAAAAATAAATTTTTAATTAGTTGAATTTTGAACTAAAAAAGAGCAAGTTTCAACCAAAACTGGAATAGTTATATTTTCAACAAAGAAAATTAATTTTGATTTTAAATGATAAATCTTTTACCAAAAAATTAAATTTTAAAGCGTATAATTAAATTTTCAATCAAAGAAATGAATTTGTAAGTAAAATGATGAATCTTCTACTAAAAAAATTAATTTTTGAGAAAGTAGTTCAACCAAAAAAGATTTGAATTTTAAATCCAAATTAGTCGCGGTCAACTAAAATAAATTGATTCTTAATCAAACAGGTAAATTTTTAGCCAAAAAAGATTCAATTTCTAGCAAAAGAGATGAATTTTCAAACTAAAAAGACGATTTTTCTACTAGGACGTCTTTGTTTTTTATTTTAAAATAATGCCTGGGAAAAATATAAAACAGTTGCATTCATTTTTTTTATTACTCTAGTATTTTTAAAAGAAAAAATATCCCCCTTTTAAAAAAACAGTGTATGGCAGTGAGGCCACACGGCAGAAGTGAAACTGATGGATTACATAGAAATTTTTCGTAAGGATTCATCATGAGTTTTGAAAGTTATAAATGATTGAATATTTAGGGCGTTTTCAAATTTTTAATTATTTTATTTACGAAAAGGGAAAATGCAAAGGGGAAAGGGGAAAAGCGAAAATAGGAAATAAAAAATTAAAAAGGAAAAAGTATAAAAATCGCCGAAGTAGTTTTGAAAGATATAAATGATTGAATATTTAGGGAATATTCAATGAAAAAAGGAAGGGCAGAATAGAAAATGAAAAAAAAAAAATTAAAAAGGGGAAAGGGGTAAATAGGAAATTGAAAAAGAAAAATTGAAAAGGGGAAAGGGGAAAGGGGCAAGTGTAAAAGTAGATAAAGCAGTTGTGAAAGATATAGATAGTTGTTTTCAAAGATATAAATAATTGAATATTCGGGACTTTTTCCAATTTTTTAATATTTATATTTACAAAAAGGAAAGGGGGAAAGGGGTAAGGGGTAAGGGGACATGTAGCTAAAGTAGTTTTGAAAGATATAAATGATTTAATATTGAGACTGTTTAGAATTTTTTTATTATTTATATTTACGAAAGGGAAAAGGGGAAAATAGGAAATGAAAAAGGAAAAATTGAAAAAGAGATAGGGGCAAGGGGAAAAGAAGATAAAGTAGTTTTGAAAGATATAAATGACTGGATATTCAGGGCGTTTTCAAATTTTGTATTATTTATATTTACGAAAGGGAAAAGGGAAAATGGGGAAAGAGTGATAGTAGCTAAAATAGTTTTTAACAATATAAATAATTAAATATTTAGGGTGTTTTCAAATTTTATATTATTCATATTTACGAAAGGGAAAAAGGGGAAAGAGTGAAAGCAGCTAAAGTAGTTTTAAAAGATATACCTAAATAATCGAACATTTAGAGTGTTTCCAAATTTTGAATTATTTATATATTATTGAAAGGGGAAAAAAGAAAGGGGAATGAAAAAAGGAGAAAGTAGAAAGGAGAAAGTGTAAAGGGGAAAGCAAAAAGGGGAAAATAGGAAATGAGGATGGAGAAAAGGATTAAGGGTAAAAGTAGCTATAGTAGTTTTGAAAGATAAATGATTGAATATTCAGAGCGTTTAAAAATTTTTCATCATTCATATTTTTGAAACGAAAAAGGGGAAAGGAGACAAGGGAAAAGGAGAAAGTAAAAGGAGGAAAGTGTAAAAGTAGTTAGAGTATTTTAAAAACATTTAAGTAATTGAATATTCAGGGCTTTTTCAAATTTTTTATTATTTATATTTACAAAAGAGAAAAGGGGCAAGGGGAAAGTGTAAAAGTAGCTAGAGTAGTTTTGAACGATATGAATGATTGAATATTTAGAACGTTTTCAAATTTTTTCAAATTAGAATTTACGAAAGGAAACAGGAAAAGATAGAAAGGAATGGGAAAAAAGGGAAAAAGGTACCAGGGAAAAGGGGAAATGAAAAAAGGAAAACGGAAAAGTAGCTAAAGTAGTTTTAAAAGATATAAATGATTAAATGATCAAGGATTTTTAAAATTTTTTAATATTTATATTCACAAAAGAGAAAAGGGGAAAGGGGAAAGTGTAAAAGTAGACAAAGTAGTTTTGAAAGATATGAATAATTTAATATTCAGAACGTTTTCAAATTCTTCATCATTTATATTTACGAAAGCAAAAAGATGGAAAGGAAAGGGAAAGAAGACAAAAAAAAAGGTAACAGAGGAAAGAGGAAATGAGAAAAGGAAAACAGAAAAGTAGCTAAAGTAGTTTTGAAAGATAAATGATTAAATATTCGGAGCGTTTTCAAATTTTTTATTATTCATATTTTCGAAAGGTAAAAGGGGAAAGGAGACAAGGAAAAAGGAGGAAGTAAAAGAGGGAAAGTGTAAAAGTAGTTAAAGTATTTTTAAAAGATATAAGTAATTGGATATTCAGGGCTTTTCCAAATATTTTATTCTTTATATTTACAAAAGAGAAAAGGGTAAAATGTAAAAGTAGCTAAAATAGTTTTAAAAGATATAAATGATTGAATATTCAAAACGTTTTCAAATTTTTTCAAATTATCATTTACGAAAGAAAACAGGAAAAGATAGAAAGGAAAGGGGAAAAAGGGAAAAGATAACAGGGGAAAGGGGAAATGAAAAAAGGAAAACGGAAAAGTAGCTAAAGTAGTTTTGAAAGATATAAATAATTGAATGATCCGGGATTTTTCAAATTTTTTAATATTTATATTCACAAAAGAGTAAAGGGGAAAGAGGAAAGTGTAAAAGTAGACAAAGTAGTTTTGAAAGATATGAATATTGAATATTCAGAACGTTTTCAATTTTTTTTTAATTAATATTTACGAAAGGGAACAGGAACGGATGAAAAGGAAAGGGGAAAAAGGGGAAAATGTGACATGGGAAAGGGAAAATGAGAAAAGGAAAACGGAAAAGTAGCTATAGTAGTTTTGGGATATACAAATGATGAAATATTCAGGGATTTAAAAAATTTTTTAATATTTATATTCACAAAAGAGAAAAGGGGAAAGTGTGAAAGTAGACAAAGTAGTTTTGAAAGATATAAATGTTGAATATTCAGAACGTTTTCATTTTTTTTTAAAATTAATATTTACGAAAGGGAACAGAAAAAGATAGAAAGGAAAGGGAAAAAAGGGAAAAAGGTAACAGGGGAAAGGGGAAATGAAAAAAGGAAAACGGAAAAGTAGCAGAAGTAGTTTTAAAAGATATAAATGATTGAATGATCAGGGATATTTCAAATTTTTAAATATTTATATTTACAAAAGAGAAAAGGGGAATGTTTAAAAGTAGCTAAATTAGTTTTGAAAAATATGAATGCCTGAATATTTGGAACGTTTTATAATTCTTTATCATTTATATTTACAAAAGGGGAAAGGAAAAGATGGAAAGAAAAGGGGAAAAAAAGGTAATAGGGGAAAGAGGAAATAAGACAAGGAAAACAGAAAAGTAACTAAAGCAGTTTTGAGAAATATAAATAATTGAATATTGAGGGATTTTTCAAATTTATTATTATTCATATTTACAAATGGGGAAAGGGGAAATAGAAAAGGGGAAAAGGGAAAGGGGAAAAGAGGAAAGTAAAAGAGACAGAGAGATTATATGATCCCGAACTCCCGTCCCAAAAACAGTTTCACTTTAAAAAAATCCCCTTTTGACAAAAAAATTTCCCTATTTTCCGCTGAAATACTGTGATGCCTGATTTTGTAAAAAAAATTTGATGAGTAGAATGATAGAAAAATGAAAAGTTTCTTTTTCGGGGAAGCCCACAATCGCAGTACTTCGCAGCGTTTTTTGTGAGAGACGTTATCTCTGAATCTAATCCGTGAGAAACCTCCAAATACACGAATCGAGTACTAACATTATCTCGTCTACTTGTGTATATACTTGAGCATAAGTAAACATAATGACAGCATTATGTGTGCTCGGATTGTGTATAAAAGTCTTATCATTGATTCCTTTATTGAATTCAGGTTCATGGAACTTTTCTTCAACTATATCGATAAATTCTATCGAGCGAGACAAAGAGCAGAATATAAGACTTCACAGGTCAAAATATATGAAAAAGTTTTTAAAAAAATTAATTTCTAACCAAAAAAAAATTTGAAAAAAAAATTGAAAAAAAAATTTTTTTAAAACTTTTTTTCAGAACAAAATAATAAATTTTTTTTAAGGCAGTTAAATTTTCAACAAAACAGTTAATTTTTGACCAAAAAAATTAACTTTATCAAAAAAGATAAATAATCAATCTAAAAGGACGAATTTTTAACAAAACAATTGAATTTTCGACCCAGAAGATAACTACAAAATATTTGAATTTTCTTTAAAATAATTGAATTTTTAAATAAATAGTTGCATTTTTATCCCAAAAGTGTAATATTCAACTAAACTAGATAAATTTGCAAGAAAAATGGAATAGTTACATTTTCAGTTAGAAGCATTAATTATGATTAAAGAAGAATTTTTCAAAAATAGTTAAATTTTCAAACAAAGAGACGAATTTTTATATAAAATTATGAATCTTCAATCAACAAATGAATAGTTTAATTTTTATTGTAAAAGTTAGATTTAAAAAAAACGAATTTGCAACAAAATAATTAAATTTTCAACCAAAGAAATGAATTTGTAGCTAAAATAATAAATCTTACACGAAAGAATGTTTTTTAGAAAGCAGTTGAACCAAAAAAGATTTTAATTTTAAATAAAAAATGTCAAATTTTATACCAAATAGGTGAATTTTCGACCAAAAATATAACTTTATAAAATAGTTGATTTTTTTCAAAATTGTCAAAATTTTTCAAGTTAATTTATTAATTTAATTAATTTAATTAATAAAATTAATAATAATAATAAATGATTTACAAAATAAGAATCTTTTATTTTGAACTTTTATTTCTGAACATTTGATTGATTAATAACCTTTTAAACTAATTTCAGGTAATGTGAGTTTTAATAAAATCAGTTAATAATTTATTAATCAGTTCACAACATAAAAAGCATTAAACAATTATTTTCATTGAAACATTTAAATAATTAACTTAAACAATTTTGAAAATTTTGAAAAAAAAGATTAACTTTAATTAATTTAAATTAATTAATTTTTTTAATTTAATTATTAAATTGAATTAAATTATTAATAATTATTATTATATCAAATTATTATTAATGAAATTATTATTATTAACTTTTTTTACTTAATAGTTGCATTTAAAATTCAATAAAAATCGGTTATATTTTCAACCAAATAGTCAAATTTTTAAGCAAAAAAGTTGAATTTTTAAAATGAATATTCCGTTTTCAACCAGAATAGTCGAATTAAAAAAAAAATTTCATTTTCAACCATAAGATAACTTTTTAACCAAGAAAGATGACTTTAACAAAATAGTTGATTTTTAAAATGAAAAAAATAATTTTTCAACCAAAAAATTAATAGTTACATTTTCTAATTTAAGAATTACTTTTTAACAAAAAAAAACAAAACTATTTTTAACGAAAAGAAAGCGAATTTTAACCAAAATAGTAGAATTTTTAAGAAAAAGATGAGTTTTTAATAAATAAAATAATTTTATAAACAAAAGAAAAAATTTTTAACAAAAAAAATGAATTTTCAATAAAATTTTTGAAGTTTGAAGCAAAAAAAAAATTATGAACAAAGCATTTGATTTTTCAATCCAAAAATATAATTTTTTGATAAGAAAGTTAATTTTCTATGAAATAGTTAATTTAAAAAAAGTTAAATTTTTAACCAATCAGTTGAAATTTATAACATAATAGCTGAATATTCTAACAGAAAAAAAATAAAAACCTTAAAGGAACAAACAAATTTTCAAATTTAATTTTAATTTTATTTTTGTTTTTTAATTCAGTTTTATAAACAAATAAATTTTCAATCAAAAAGGATTATTTTCTAACAAGAATTGCAAAATTTACAATTAATAATTTCAGTTCACATCATAAAAAGCATAAAACAATTATTTTCATTGAAACATTTAAATGATTAACTTAAGCAATTTTGACAATTTTGAAAAAAATTAATTAACTTTAACTAATTTAAATTAATTAATTTAATTAAATTATTAAATTGAATTAAATTATTAAATTATTATTAATTATTATTACATTAAATTATTATTAATTTAATCATTATTATTAACTTCTTTTACTAAATAGTTGCATTTAAAATTCAATAAAAATCGATTATATTTTGAAACAAATAGTTGAATTTTTAAGCCAAAAAGTAGAATTTTCTAAATAAATGTTCGGTTTTCAATAGTTACATTTTCTAATTTTAAAATTACTTTTTGACAAAAAAAAAAAACCTATTTTCAACAAAAAAAAGCAAATTTTAACCAAAATAATAGAATTTTCAACAAAAAAGATGAGTTTTTAATAAATACAATAATTTTATAAACAAAAGGATAAATTTTTAACCAAAAAAAATGAATTTTCAATAAAATTATTAAAGTTTGAAGCAAAAAAAAAATGATCTACAAAGCATTTGATTTTTCAATCCAAAAGTATAATTTTGAAAAAAAAGTTAATTTTCTATCAAATAGTTAATTTAAAAAAAAAGTTGAATTTTTAACCAATTAGTAGAAATTTATTACAAAATAGCTGAATTTTTAAGCAAAAAAAAAAAAAACCTTAACGAAACAAATAAATTTTCAAATTTAATTTTAATTTAATTTTAGTTTTTTAATTAAATTTTTTTAACAAATAAATTTTCAGCCGAGAAGAATTATTTTCTAACAAAAAATACTAAATTAACACAAAATATATGAATTTTCACCAAATAGTTCAATTTAATTTAATAAAGATCGAATTTTCAATAAAAAATAGAACTTTTTAAATAAAAAAATTGATTCTTAACTGAACAATTACATTTTGAAGACCGATTAATTTTTAACCAAATAGTAAAATTTTCCAATAAAAAGATTAATTTTTCATTAAGAAGATTCCTGTTGTACCAAAAAGACAAATTTTCAACAAAATACATGAATTTCCAACAAAATTGTAGAATTTTGAAGCTAGAAAGACTAAATATCCACAAAGAAGTTAAAGTTTCGACCCGAAAAAATTTTTCCAGATAAAAAAGTTAATTTTCTATCAAATTTTGAAATTTTCAAACAAGTAATTTAATTTTTATCTAAATAGTAAAATTTTCTCTATGAAAATAGTTGCATTTGGAAAAAGTTAATTTTTAACAATTAAAAATTTTAATTTTTTAATAAATCAAAACAAATTTATCAATTTTTATTCTTTCTTTTTTTTATCGGTTTCAAAAAAGTGAAAAAAACTTGACACACTGGAACAAAGAAAATCCAAAATCCTAAAAATTGCAAAAAGGTAAAGTTTTGAAAAAATTTAATTTTTAAATAATTTTGAATGACTTTAGCAATTGTTATTCTTCTTTTTTCATCGGTTTCAAAAGAGTAAAAAAACTTCACATACTGGAACAAAATAAAATTCTACAATCCCAAAAATTGCATGAAGGTTAACGTTACAAAAAAAATTGTAATAAAAAAAAATTTTGGATTAATTTTAATTTTTTTTTCAAATTCATAGAATACAAAAAACTGGATAAACTAAAACAAGAAAAAACTTAATATTTCAGAAATTGCAAAAAAGCACGGTTCCTAAAATTAAGCGAGATGAATTTTCAACTAAAATTATGAATTTTCAGCTGTAATAGTTACATTTTCAGTCAAAAAATAAATTTTTAGTTAAAAAATAAATTTTCAGTCAAAAAATAAATTTTTAGACAAAAACATTAGGTTTTTAACACAACAGTTAAATTTTCCATCAGAAAGCAAATTTTAATAAAATACATGAATTTTTAACTGAGAAATACAAATTTTCAGAAGAAATGAAACAGTTTAATTTTCACTTAAAAAAATTAATATTTAATTAAAAAAATTAATTTTCAACAAAAGAGTTAAAATATGAAACAAACCATTTTTAACTAAAATCAAGAATCAGCAACCAGAAAAATGAATTTTTTACAAAGTAGTTCAACTGTCAACCAAGTAGTTGAATTTTTAACTAAAGAAGATTACTTTTTTAACAAAATAGTTATATTTTCAACAAAATAATTAAATCTTAAAAAAAAAGAAATTGGCTTAAAAAAGGGGATAAAAGGGGAATAGGAAAAAGAGTGTGAAGTCCGTAATATTTTTCAATGATTTATTGAAACTGATTTTCAGAAAAAAACACATTAGAGCTGACATATAATTTACTGCCCGAATTTTCCTTTCATTTAGGGCAGAATAATGAAAGCATGAAATGATTTTAACTTTGACCTGTAATTATAGTTCAAAATTGATAGATCGTCTGTAGTTTCACCGAACCCTTTAATTAACCTCAAAAGAAAATAAGTATAAGGGCTTCACAATGAATAATTACTATACAGTGCATACATATAATCTCTAGTCCATTGAACTCTACACTAATTTCTCGAACACTTGAAAGCAAAACAATCCGAACATTGCTTTGTTATCGAGGGGGAAACAACTCCGGTAATCACTGAACAACAAAAATGACCTATGTCCTCGCTGAATGCCACATGTCATTTCCGAAGTACTTTTCAATGCTAAACACGAATCTGGCTTCCGTATGTTGCTCCAGGAGGTATGTTAAGCTGGCACAACACTATTAAGCTATAGAGATGTAACCTATTTCATAATTT
>JAUELO010000150.1:971601-984816 GCA_032357855.1 Amphibolips quercusostensackenii
TGGACATTAATGTAAATCAGTGCATCAAAAAACATCGCTAAATCATTTAACCATGAGTGAATTCAAAACAATAATGTGAATAAACAATTTATGTTACTTAACAAAAAAATGAAATCTTTGTGTAGTTCAATATTGTAAAAAAAGGAATCAGTAATTAATCATTTTACAGCATATAAGTAATAAAACAATTATTTTCATTGAAACACCAAAATAATTTCTAATTTATTATGTTTCCATGGATATTTAAATTATTAATAAAATTTTTAACTAATTTAAAAAAAAAAATTAAAATATATGACAATGTAATTTTTCAGTCTGAATTCAGAAACTCATTTCAAAAGAGCAAAAACAATTAAAAAACTTACATAATTGTAAAAGGAATATGAAAAAAAGAAACCAACTTTTATTATACGAATTATAGCGGATATTTAATCACAGAACATTAAAATAAATAATCAAATTATGTTACTCAACAGAAAAAATAAAAATAGGATCTTTATGCAATTCAATATTCTGAAAAAAAGGTCAATAGTCAATTAATCAGTTCACGATATGAGAAGCATCTTAAAATTATTTTCATTGAAATTTCTCACTGATTCTTACTTTATATTTTAAAAATTTGAAATTTCATTTCTGAAAATGGAAATTATTATTAATTTTTTATACTAATTTTTGAAAAAAATTAAAACATAATATTTAGATATGATTTTGAAGATTGAACTCAGATACTCATTTAAGCATTATTCTATACTTTTGATTCAAACATTTAAATAATTTTTACTTTACCTTTTTTTTTTAAATTTTACTTTCATATCTAAAAATCTGATTTATTAGTACCTTTAATGCTAATTACGGAAAAAACTAAAACATATTTATATATCATTTTGAAAATTAAACTCAGATACTTATTTCACGACATCAGCCACCTTTGAAAAATTATGCAAGTGGGATAGGGGTATTTTAAATATAAATGAACTATTATTATACAAATTACATCCAATATTTAATTATATAACCTTAAATTAAATAATAAATTTATATTACTTAATTTTATAAAAACTAAATTTTAATCTTTAATTTAATATCGAGAAAAAAATTAATCAGCTAATAATTAATTAATCATTTCACAAAAAAAAGCATTAAACTAGAATGTTCATTCCAACATTAATATCATTTTCACTTAATATATATTTTTTAATTTGAACTTTATTTAATGAAAATTTGATTTATTAATAACCTTTTAAACTAATTCTAGAAAATATAAGTTTTAATAGAATAAATTAATAATACTTTAATGATGATAAAAAACTAATAATAAAAAAATGCTTAACATTATTTTCATTAAAACATCTAAATAATTTTCAATCTATATATATTCTTAAAATTTTAAATTGCATTACTGAAAATTTGAATTACTAATAACCTTTCATACTAATTCCAGAAAAATAAACTAAAACATATGTCAATATAATTTTGAAAATTGAATTCAAATGGTCATTTAACAAAATCTTAAACATTTAAAAAAATTATATAATTATTATGAAGCTATTTCAAATGAAAAATAAACTTTTATTATACAAATCATAACCCATATTCAATTACACCTATGTGTAATTTAATATTGTGAAAACAATTTATCAGCTTATAATGAAATCGTCAGTGTAGAACATAAAAAGCATTAAATAATTATCTTTATTGAAGTATTTAAATCATGTTTACATGATATTTTTCTGAAAATTTGAATTATTAATAACCTTTTAAATTAAAATCCAGAAAAAAGTTGAAACACATATACATATAATTTTGAAAATTGAATTCAGATACTCATTTCACAACATCAAAAATATTTAAAAAATTATGTAACTTCAATAGGGGGATTTAATACTGTGAAAAATATTAATCAGTCAACAACCCATTATTTAGTCCACAACATAAAAAGCCATAAGCAAATATTTACATTGAAACATTCAAATACTTTTTAATTTATATTTTTTTTAACTTGAGTTTTTATTTCTGAAAATTTATATAATTAATAACCCTTTACATATAACATATGTATGTTGTAAAAAAATCAATCAGTCAATAGTTAATTACTCAGTTGATAACATGGAAAGCAATAAACAATTATTTTCATTAAACTTTTATTATATAAATCATCGTCAATATTCAATTACGTAACCTTGAAGTACATAAGAAATTTATGTTCTTAATTTTTAAAAAAAGAAAAATTTTATGTTTATGTAATTTATTGTTATAAAAAAATTAAATAGCTAATCATTAATTAATCATTTTACAAAATAAGAAATTTTTATTTTGAACTTTTATTTTTGAAAATTTGATTGATTAATAACCTTTTAAACTAATTTCAGGTAATGTGAGTTTCAATAAAATCAGTTAATAATTTATTAATCAGTTCACAACATAAAAAGCATCAAACAATTATTTTCATTAAAACAATTAAATAATTAACTTAAACAATTTTGACATTATGGAGAATAGAGTTAGACTCCGGTAGTAGGAGTAGAAACAATTCAGTCGATGCTTACTATACTGCATTACTACAACCATATAGTAGATTCTTACTATACCAAAATCTTACACAAGCTGGAGGTTACCTCTTTTCATATAAAGGATTTTCAATTCAAATTTTCAATAGAAAATTGTTCAGCTATTCTTTTTTAAAGGCGAAAAATGTTTTTTCGACCTCAACTGATATATTCTCAAAAAACTTGAACTTGAAACGATCACTCACATTCTAAAACATAGGACGATCAATCACATTGTTAATTTTTCATGAATCTCATACAGTCCGAAAACATGGGGCGATCAATCACATTGTTACTTGCTTATGAATTTCATGAAGATCTAGAACATAAGGGGACCAAACACGGTGTCATTTGTTTCTATATTTCATGCAGTTCAAAATATAAGGCGATTAATCTCATTGTTACTTGTTAATGTATTTCATGCAGTTCTCAACCATAAGGTGACTAATCACAATGATGAAATTTATGCAGTTATAAAACATAAGGCGATCATTCACATTCACATTTTCTTTTAAATTTCATGCATTTCTAAACTTTAAAATTATCAATCACATTGTTACTTGTTCATGAATTTCATACAGTTCTAAAACATAAGGCGATTAATCACATTATTATTTGTTTCTGAGATTTATGTAGTTTTAAATCAAAAGACGATCACTCGCATTATTATTTGTTTCTGAAAATCATAAATTTCCAAACTATAAAATTATCAATCACATTGTTACTTGTTTAAGAATTTCATACAGTTCTAATACATAAGACAATCAATCACATTGCCCATTGCTTATGAATTTCATATAGTTCTAAATCAAAAGGCAGTGAATCATACTTTAATTTTTTTCTGAAATTCATGCAGTTTTAAAACATAAAACGATAACTCACATTTGATTTGCTTCTGACATGAATACAGTTGTGAAAAAAACGATCAATCACATTGTTACTTGCCTATGAATTTCATAAAGATCTAGAACATAAGGGGACCAAACACGGTGTCATTTGTTTCTATATTTCATGCAGTTCAAAAACATAAGGCGATTAATCTCATTGTTACTTGTTAATGTATTTCATATAGTTCTAAACCAAAAGGTGATCAATCACATTGATATTTTATAAAACATAAGGCGATCATTCACATTATCATTTGGTTTTGAATTTCATGCATTTCTGAACTATAAAATTCTCAACCACATTGATACTTTTTTATGAATTTCATACAGTTCTAAAACATAAAACAATCAATCACATTATCACTGTTTATGAGTTTCATACAGTTCTAAAAAATAAGAAGATCACTCGCATTTTCATTTGTTTCTGAATTTCATGCATTTTTAAACTATACAATTATCAATCACATTGTTACTTGTTTATGAATTTCATACAGTTCTAAATCAAGATACGAAGAATCATATTTAAATTTTTTACTCAAATTCATGCTGTTTAAAACATAACGCAATCACTCACATTTAATTCGCTTCTAAATTGCATACAATTTTAAAAAAAGAGACGATCAATCACATTGTTACTTGCTTATGAATTTCATAAAGATCTAGAATATGAAGGGATCAATCACAATGTCATTTGTTTATGAATTTCATGCAGTTGTAAAACATAAGGCAATCAATTTCATTGTTACTTCTTAATTTATTTTATACAGTTCTAAAATATAAGGTGATCAATCACATTGGCATTTCTTTCTGAAATTTATGCAGTTATAAAACATAAGGCAATCATTCACATTATCATTTTCTTTTGAATTTCATGCATTTCTAAACTGTGAAATTATCAATCACATTCTTACTTGTTTATGAATTTCATACAGTTCTAAAACATAAGGCGATTAATCACACTATTATTTGTTTCTGAAATTCATGTAGTTTTGAATCAAAAAACGATCACTCGCATTATCATTTGTTTCTAAATTTCATGAATTTCTTAACTGTAAAATTATTAATCACATTGTTACTTGTTTATAAATTTTATACAGTTGTAAATCAAGAGGCGAAGAATCATATTTTCATTTTCTTCTAGAATTCATGCAGTTCTGAAACATAAATCGATCACTCGCATTTAATTCGCTTCTAAATGGCATACAGTTGTAAAAAAGAGACGATCAATCACATCTTTACTTGCTTATGAATTTCATAAAGATCTTGAAAATGAGTGGATTAATCACAATGTCTTTTTTCTGGATTTCATGCAGTTCTGAAACACAAGGCGATCAATCTCATTGTTACTTGTTAATGTATTACATACAGTTCTAAAATATAAGGTGATCAATTACATTGGCATTTGTTTCTGAAATTTATGCAGTTATAAAAGATGAGACGATCATTCACATCATCATTTGGTTTTGAATTTCATGCATTTCTTAACTATAAAATTATCAATCACATTGATACTTTTTTATGAATTTCATACAGTTCTAAAACATAAGACAATCAATCACATTGTTACTGTTTGTGAGTTTAATACAGGTCTAAAAAATAAGACGATCACTCGCATTATCATTTGGTTCTGAATTTTATGCATTTATAAACTTTAAAATTATCAATCACATTGTTACTTGTTTATGAATTTCATACAGTTCTAAAAAATAAGACGATCACTCGCATTATTATTTGTTTCTGAATTTCGCGCATTTCTAAACTATAATATTATCAATCACATTGTTTCGTGTTTATGAATTTCATACAGTTCTAAAAAATCAGATGATCACTCGCATTATCATTTGTTTCTGAATTTCGAGCATTTCTAAACTATAAAATCATCAATCACATTTTTACCTGTTAATGAATTTCATACAGTTCTAAAACATAAGACAATCAATCACATTGTCACTTGCTTATGAATTTCATACAGTTCTAAATCAAGAGGCGAAGAATCATATTTTTATTTTCTTCTGAATTGCATGCAGTTCTAAAACATAGGGTGATCAATCTCATTGTTACTTGTTAATTTATTTTATACAGTTATAAAATTTAAGGTGATCAATCACATTGACATTTTTTTATAAAATGTGTACAGTTATAAAACATAAGACGATCATTCACATTATCATTTGTTCTCGAATTGCATGCATTTATAAACTACAAAATCATCAATCACATTGTTTCTTGTTTATGAATTTTATACAGTTCAAAAACATAAGGCGATCAATCACATTGTCATTTGCTTATGAAATTTATGCAGTTATACAACATAAGACGATCACTCGCATTATCATTTGTTTCTGAATTTCATGCCTTTTTATACTATAAAATTATCAATCACATTGTTACTTGTTTATAAATTTCATACAGATCTAAAACATAAGACAATTAATCATATTATCACTTGTTTATGAATTTTATACAGTTCTAAATCAAGAGGCGATGAATCATACTTTAATTTTTTTCTGAAATTCATGCAGTTTTAAAACATAAAACGATAACTCACATTTAATTCGCTTCTGAATTGCATACAGTTGTGAAAAAGAGACGATCAATCACATTTTTACTTTCTTATGAATTTTATTAAGATCTAGAATATGAGGAGATCATCACAATGTCATTTGTTTCTGAATTTCATGCAGTTCTAAAACACAAGTCGATCAATCTCCTTGTTATTTGTTAATGTATTACATACAGTTCTAAAATATAAGGTGAACAATTACATTGACATTTGTTTCTGAAATTTATGCAGTTATAAAAGGTAAGACGATCATTCACATTATCATTTGGTTTTGAATTTCATGTATTTCTGAACTATAAAATCATCAATCACATTGTTACTGCTTATGAGTTTCATACAGGTCTGAAAAATAAGACGATCACTCGCATTATTATTTGTTTCTGAATTTCGCGCATTTCTAAACTATAATATTATCAATCACATTGTTACTTGTTTATGGATTTGATACAGTTCTAAAACATAACACGATCAGTCTCATTGTTACTTTTTTTAAGAACTTCATGCATTTTTAAAAGGCAAAGAATATTTTTCCCCACAAAGCAGGTCATGACGATGCGTTTTTGAACGCAGTTCACGAATAACGTCTTTCCATAGCGATATCTATAACGGCTTCTGAGTTATTTAAAAAAAAACTTGTATTTAATACTGTTCTTTGCATCAGATGTTCAATTGTAAAACATAAGACGATCACTCACATTTCATTTTTTTCTGAATTTCATAGTACGATCAATCACATTGTTACTTTATCATGAATTCGATACAGTTCTAAAACATAAGGTAATCACTCACATTGTCGCTTTTTTGGATTCCGCGCAGTTCTAAGACATAAGACCATTAATCACATTGTCACATGCTAATGAATTTCATAAAGTCCTATAATATAAAGCAATCTATCACAATGTTATTTGTTTCTAAATTTCATGCAGTTCTAAAACATGAGGCGATCAATCTCATTGTTATTTGGTAATAAATTTCATACGTTTCGGAAACATAGGGCGATCAATCACATTGTCATTTTTTCTGAATTTAAAGCAGTTATAAAACAGAAGATGATCACTCACATTATCATTTGTTTTTGAACTTCATTCAGGCATTTCTAAAACATAAAAATTATCAATCACATGGTTACTTGTTTACGAGTTTTATGCAGTTCTAAAACATAAGTCGATCAAACACATTTATATTTGTTCATAAATTTCATACAGTTCTAAAACATAAGGTGATTACTCACATTGTCATTTGCTTTTTAATTTCATGCAGATCTTAAACATAAGATGATCAATCACATTGTCACTTGTTTATGAATTTTATACAGTTCTAGAACACAGGACGATCACTCACATTGCCACTTCCTAAGTACTTTTCAATGCCGAACACAAATATGGCTTTCGTTTGTTGCTATCAGGTCTAGTTTAATGTATATTTGCGATACAAATCTTAAATACAAAATTGTTTAACTATTTTTTATAAAAGGCGTAAAATGTTTTTCCAACCTTAACCTAGATCGATAACGGTTTCTGAGATATTCTCAAAAAACTTGAACGTGATACTGTATGTAGCATCAAATATTCAATTGTGGAACATAAGGCGATCATTCACATTTTATTCGTTTATGAATTTCATACGAAGATCAATCACGTTCTTACTTGTTCATGAATTTCATACAGTTCCAAAATATAAGACGATCACTCACATTGTTTTTTGTTTTTGAATTTCATATAGTTCTAAAACACAGGACGACCAATCACATTATGACTTGCTTATTAATTTCATAAAGTTCTAGAACATAAGGCGATCAATCACAATATCATTTATTTCTGAATTTCATGCAGTTCTAGAACATAAAACGATCAACCTTATTGTTACTTGTCTAAGAATGCATACCTTTGTGAACACACAAGACGATCAATCACATTGTTACTTGTTTACGAATTTCAGACAGTTCTAAATGATAAGGCATTGCATACAGTTATAGAAAATAAGACGATCAATAACATTGTTACTAGTTTATGAATTTCATACAGTTCTGAAACATAAGGCGATCAATCACATTGTCATTTTTTTAAAAGTCGTGTAGTTCTAAAACATAAGATGTGACTTACATTTCATTGGTTTTCTGCATTGCATACAGTTTTGAAAAATAAGACGATCAATCCCCTTGTTAAATTTTTATGAATTTCACACAGTTATAAAACATAAGCTTATTAATGACATTGTCAATTTTTTCTGAAATTTATGTAGTTCTGAAACATAAGACGATCACTCACATTTTATTCGTTTTAAAATTGCACACAGTTGTAAAAAATTAGGCGATCAATCACATTGTGTGTTTTTTCATGCAGTTGTAAAACACATGACGATTAATCTCATTGTTATTGTAAAAGAATTTCATACTGTTGTGAAACATGAGAAGATCAATCACATTTTTACTTGTGTATGAATTTCATGCCTAATCACGTTGCTATTTTCTTTCTGAAATGCATGCAGTACTTAAACATAAGACGATCACTCACATTGTTACTTGTTTATGAATTTCATACAGTTCTAAAACATAAGGCGATCAATAACATTTTCATTCTTTCCTGAAATTAATGCAGTTTTAAATCATACGACAATCGCTCACATTTCAATCTTTTCTGAATTGCATACAGTTGTGAAAAATAAGACGATCAATCACATTGTTATTTGTTTATAAATTTCATGCAGTTCTAAAACATAAGGCGATCAATCACATCGTCATTTGTTTTTGAAATTCATGCAATTCTGAAACATAAGAGGAGCACTCACATTTCATTCGCTTCTGAATTTCATACAGTTGTGAAACAAAGGTCGATCAATCACACTGTTACTTGTTTAAAAATTTCATACCGTTGCAAAACGTGAGACGATCACTCACATTGTTACTTGTTAATGAATTTCACACAGTTCTTAAACATAAGACGATCAATCACATTGACATTTTTTCTAAAATTCATGCAATTCTGAAACATAAGAGAAGCACTCATATTTAATTCGTTTCTGAATCAAGTACACCTCTATTTGATAAAAAATAATCTACTGTGTAGAAAATGCATCAATTTTGTTAATAAGAAATTTGTTTGTTTAAAAATTGAACTTCTTTTTACGAAAAATAGTTTTGTTGTTGTTGTTAAAAATTAATGTTTTTTAACGAAAATTAATTTATTCTATTTTTAGATAAAAGTTTATCTTTTGGATTTGAAAATTTAACTTGATTTTAGTTAAAAATAGTTTGGGTTAAAATTGAACTATTTTGTTGAAAATTAATTTTTTTGGTTAAAAATTAATTTTATCAAGTAAAAATTTAACTATTTTATTTTTGGTGAAAATTTATTTTTTAACTGAAAATTTAAGAATTCAATTATCAGTTTAAAAAATTGGTAATCAACCAAAAAATAAAAGTTTTGACCATATATTTGGATTTTTAAAAACAAAGATTAATTTTTTAACAAATGGTAGATTTTTCAACTAAAAGAATGAATTTTTAAACATAGAGGTTAATTTTGTACCAAAAACGACGAATTTTTCACAAAATACATTAATTTTGAATGCAATAGTTCAATTTTTAACTAGAAAAGATGAATTTTCATCCAAGAATGAAATAGTAATATTTTTAGGATAAAAAATTAGTTTTGAACAAAAAAAAAGAATTTTCAATAAATAGTGTAATTTTGAACAAAAGAACCAAATTCATAACCAAAATTATGAATTTTTAATAAAAAAATAACTTTGCACCAAATGGTTGGATTTTGAATCAAAAAGGTTGATTTTCTACCAACAAGGTTAATTTTAGCATTGATTTTCTGACAAAAAGGAGAATTTTTAATAGTTAAATTTTTAGTTAAAAAAAAATTTTTTGACGGAAAAAAAAGAAATTTTCAACAAAATATATGAACTTTTAACTGAAGACATGCATTTTCAAGTAAAAAGGATACATTTTTAATGATAAGTAGAATAGTTAAATATTGAGTTAAAAAATTAGTTGAAAAATAAATGAATTGAAAAAAATCGTTAAATTTTAAACCAAAGAAATGAATGATTAACTAAAATGATTAATCGTCTACTAGAAAAATGGATTTTTAACCAACCGGTTGAATTTTAACCAAGAAGATTAACTTTTCGCAAAAAAAAAACATAAATTTCTATCCCAAAACTTGAATTTTTCAATCAAAAACTTGAATTTTTCATTAAAGCTTCCATTTTTAATCAAAAACTCAAATTTTCAATGAAACAAAAAAAATATTTTCAAGCAAGTATCAAATAGTTAAATTTCCAGTAAACAAAAAAATTTCTAACCAAAAAGAAAAGCAATTTTTAACAAAATATTTTAATTTTCAATCAAAGAAACGAATTTTTCATTAAAAAGAAGAGTTTTTACCCAAGAAGATTAATTTTCTACCAAAAAGGACCGCTGAATTATTCAAACTCGTAATCCGTTGTAATCCAGGTGATCCAGTGTAATGCGTCATTAACTAATTGTGAGCCGGAGTAATCCACTTTTAATCCAGCGTAATCCATTTGTAATCAGATCATTAGGAGTGATTCAGGTAATCCACTTGTAATCCAGGTAATTTAAAGTAACTTAGGTAATCCAATTAATTAACTTGTAATCCAGAGTAATCTTATATAGGTTAATCAAAGTAATTTTACATAGGTAATCTAAATAATTTCCAACCATTTCAGTAAAAATTAGTTGTTCTTTTTTGGTTGAAAAAATAATTTTCTCACCTTAAATTTCTCTTTAACATTTGTCTTTTAAGTTGAAAATTAATTTTTAAAAATAAAAATTTAACCATTTTGGGCTACGTTACTTTTCAGGGTAGATAGAAAGTAAAAAATAACAGAAAATTGGTAACATAGCTTATGGACGACTTTTATGTAATCTCTGGATGACCTATTATGTAATCTCTGGATGACCCCTAGCACAGAAAAGAAAATTATATAAACTCTACAAAAAAAGCTGTGTTGTCACTATTTTAACAAAGGGCCCCCAAACATTAACAGATTTTTTTTCTTTATGTTGTCTTCTTTCATACTTGACCTTTCTCTCCAAAATATAAATCTCGATTTGACACAGCCAAGCCACCAAAAATTGGGGGCAAGGCTCGAAAAGAAGCAAGTCGTTAATGAACCTGAAAAAAAAGGAAAAAAAAAAGAAGAGTGAAATTGGCGGACCCTGCCCGCGGCTTCTGCAGACCACATGTAATAAATAATAACGCGTAGCGTGGAAGCGTTTGGGGGTAAATATCACACAATGCGATTCTCTAATGAACTCGCCAAGTGGCATTTTCGCAACGGAAACCGCTGCACGCGCCCATCCTTCTTGTCGAAACCGCGGTGTGTTGCATGTCACATTAGGTATGTAAATTACCTAATACCCCAAACACGCGCGGTACCTCGGACTATGTAGGGTCCAACCGACACTTCAATTAAGCCCTTTCAGCCTGCATTTTTCCCAAAATTTTTACCATCCCCCGATTGGATCATCTCCTGCTGTCCCGTTTTTAGAAGAGAGACTGGTTTATTGTGTCTCCTCTGGATAACATCCTTTGGAAATGAAAGCGACCTACTCACTATTTTGGTCATTTGCATCTTCAGGGTAAGCACGTGCCTCGAAATGATATAGCGTGGTCAGAGATTCATCGTTTTATATGAAACTAGACTATTATACGCGCGCTAAAAATTTGATACAATTTTTAATCATTTACCCAATGTTTGAATAACTATTTATTTATTTAAAGTTTTTGACCACTTGCAAAATAAATTATGTTACCTTAAATACAAACAATAAATCATTACGAAATTAATAAACAATGCATCAAGAATGTTGATAAATTATTCAAATATATTGTTCTACACTTTTAGGTTATGTAATTTAATATTGTGAAAAATTTTAATTTTGTACAATAACACTTGCGGGTACTTTCACGAACATTTTTGTAAATCAGGGCGTTCATCTCTACACTCTAAAAAATAATTTTAATTTTCCTATGCGATAGTATGGCACTTCTTCCATACTTTTGAATATCCCATACAAGTATGACTGACTAAAAGTTACAAGGGGGAGTCGACCATCTTGGGTGGTGGATTCTTGGCGGGAAATTTAAATGCGAAACATAGAAATGTCCATAACTCATAAAAATAAACTTAACTATGAATGATATCGATGAAGTAGTTAATTTAATAATTATAAAATGATAAATGAGTAATTAGGAAATGTAAAAATAAGTAAATATATGTTTTATTTTAAATTCAATTGTTTTATTTGAAAATTCATCTTTTTTGGTTGAAAATTTAACTATTTTTGTTGCAAATTCAACTATTTAGTTGAAGATTAATAGTATTAATAATACTGATATAATATTAATATAAAGTGTTCCAGGATAAAGAAAAATAATCTTTTTCCGGAATATAAATCTTTTAATAGCGAATGATTTTGATAATTACATTTCAATGAGATGTATAAAATATATACATTATATACACATATTATGTGTTACATATCAAATTTATTACAAGAAAATATAATTGCAGTAAAAGCAGTAGGTACTGCCCTTTAAATAGAATAATTTTTTAGCTTTATCTACAATCCGAGAGCAGATATAATTTACACGTGCCTTAAAATATTTATCAATGACTGCTCTCGCTAGGTGCAAGGCGTGGTTTACAATCGAAGTCTGATCGTTGTAATAGTCCTTATCTGTGGAAAATATTCTCGACCATTAAACAAGAAGTCTTTTAGAACTTTATTCATTAGAAAAGCTTCGGAAAATCGTTCTGAAAGATACTTTCCTTTCTTGTTTTCCTCACTTTATTTTGCCTACCTTCTCAAAAGTGCATAGACTCATTCAAAAAGTTTGTGTCTCACTCGAATTTATTTGTAAATTTTGTTAAAAGGAAAATATTACACATAATTTTGTTTGGGTTAAATTTTGGGCTCTTTAATTGATTTTTTAAAAAAGATTTATCATTTTAGTTGAAAATTTATCTTTTTGGTTTCAAATTTAACTATTTTGTTGAAAATTAGTTTTTTTTTTATACAGAAAGAATTTTTTAAAACTAAAAATGTAAATAGTCAATTTTTGGAAAACTAATATTATTGGTTATGGAGTAAATGAGGCAATCAACTTTTAAGGCTACGGCCTCTTTCTAACACCCTGAAATTTACCTACATTTATGGATTCGTAAATAATTTATACAT
>JAUELO010000150.1:993103-1003626 GCA_032357855.1 Amphibolips quercusostensackenii
AACAAAATTATTAAACTTAAATTAACTTAAATTAACTTAAATTATTAAACCAAATAGTTAAATTTTCAAGACAAAAGATATTAATTTTTTCGAAGATAGTTGAATTTCTAAACAAAAAACATTAATTTTCTACCAAAAGACCAGAATTTTCTGCCCAAAAAGACAAATTTAAAAAAAAATTAACAAAAAGTTGCATAAAAAAAATGATTCAATATAATTTAAAATTGAAAATTAATGTTTATTATCGATTTCAGACTAGTAGACAAAAAACAATTAACATAAAAAATTATTAAACACAATTTATTTGGTTAAAAGCATAACATCAAAAATATTGTAATAAAATAGTTGAACTTTTGACCAAATAGTTTAATTATTAAGCTAAAAAGACAGTTTTTTTCAAAAAAGTTGAATTTTCACCAAAAAAGTTTTTTTCAACCAAGATGAATTTTTAATTAAAACACTGGAATTCTTCACCCATAAAAATTCATTTTGAACTAAACAAAATTATTTAATTTTTAACCAAAGACATGAATTTTCAACTTGAATTATGAATAATAAAACAAATTAATTGTAGAAGATTTCGAAATTTAACCAAATAGTTTCATTTTGAACGAAATTAATGATTTTTTAGCCAGGGAATTAGTTTTTCTTTGACCAAAAAGACGAATTTTCAACAAAAAAATGAAACATTTACATTTTCAGTTTGAAAAGAAGTTAATTTTGATACAAAAAAACTATTTTCAACAAAAATGTTCAATTTCCAATCAAAGAAATGGATTTTCAACTAAAATGATAAATAATAAAAAAATAATTTTAAACCAAAAACTTCAAAATTTAACTAAATAGTTTAATTTTTAACGAAAATAATAATTTTGTAACAAATAAATTAAATTTTTACCAAAAAGACGAGTTTTTAACCAAAAATGGAATAGTTACATTTTCAGTTAAAAAAAGTTAATTTTGATGCAAAAAAAAGCAAATTTTCAACAAAATCGTTTAACTTCCAACCGAAGAAATGGATTCTCAACTAAATTGATAAATATTAAAAAATAATTTTAAGCCAAAGACTTTTAAATTAAACTAAATAGTTTATTTTTTAACGAAAATAATAAATTTTTTAGCCGGGAAATTAAATTTTTACTAAAAAGGCGAATTTTCAAGAAAAAATGTAACAGTTACATTTTCAGGTCAAAAAGATTTAATACTAATACAAAAATAGCGAATTTTCTAAAAAATTGGTAAATTTTCAACCAAAGAGATGAATTTCTAACTCAAATTATATATAATTGAAAATATATATGTTTTCAACAAAAGACTTCAAAATTTAACCAAATAGTTTAATTTTCAACTAAAATAATGTTTTTTTAGCCAAAAGAATAATTTTTTAACAAAAAGACGAATTTTGAACAATATAAATAAACTTTGAACTAAATAGTTAAATTTTCAACTAAAAAGATAAAATTTGAATAAAATTATTTAAATGTAATAAACGAATAAAAAAAATGAACGATTAATTTTAAACAAAATAGTTGAATTTTCAACCAAAGAAAATCAGACGTGAATTTTCAACTAAAATTATAAATAATAAAAAAATTAATCTTAAGTTAATAAGTTCAAAATTTAACCAAATAGCTTAATTTTTTAAGAAAATAATGATTTCGTACCCAAGAAATGAAATTTTTATCAGTAAGACGAATTTTGAATAAAAAATGAAACAGTTACATTTTGAATTTAGAAAAATTTAATTCTGATACAAAAAAATCGAATTTTCAACAAAATTGTTAAATTTTCAACCAAAGAAATGGATTTTCAACTAAAAAGATAAATAATACAAAAATCATTTAAAATCAAAGCCTTTAAAATTTAAATAAATAGTTTAATTGTTAACAGAAATAATGATTTTTTAGCCAAGAGATTACATTTTTACCAAAAAGGCCAATTTTCAACAAAAAATGTGACAGTTACATTTTTACGTCAAAACGAATTAATACTAATACAAAAATAGCGAATTTTTAAAAAAAATTTTAAATTTTCAACCAAAGACATAAATTTCCAACTTAAATTATATATAATTGAAAATATATATGTTTTAAACAAAAGACTTCAAAATTTAACCAAGTAGTTTAATTTTTAACTAAAATAATGTTTTTTCAGCCAAAAGAATAATTTTTACCAAAAAGACGATTTTTTAAGATTATAAATAAACTTTGAACTAAATACTTAAATTTTTAACTAAAAAGATAAAATTTGAATAAAATAATTTTAATAAAATAACCGAATTGAAAAAAAATTAATGAACAGTTACATTAACAATAAAAAAGGCGAAATTTTCTAATACAGTTGAATTTTTAACAAAAACAAATTTTGAAACAAAAAGAATAAAATTTAACCAAAATCAATTTTTCAAAATAGTAGAATTTTTTACCAAAAAAGGATTAATTTTTAACAAAGTAGTTGAATTTTTAACCAAAGAGAATCAGACATGAATTTTCAACAAAAATTATTGATAATAAAAAAATTAATCTTAAGCCAATAAGTTCAAAATTTAACCAAATAGCCTAATTTTCAAAGAAAATAATGATTTTGTAACCAAGAGACTAAATTTTTACCAATAAGATGAATTTTCAATGAAAAATAAAACAGTTACATTTTCAATTAAAAAAAATTTAATTCTGATACAAAAAAAATGGAATTTTCAACAAAATTGTTAAGTTTTCAACCAAATAAATGGATTTTTAACTGAATGATAAATAATACAAAAATCATTTTTAATCAAAGTCTTTAAAGTTTAAATAAATAGTTTAATTTTAAACAGAAATAATGATTTTTCAGCCAAGAGATTCCATTTTTACCAAAAAGACGAATTTTCAACCAAAAATGGAATAGTTACAATTCTAGTTAAAAAATTAATATTAATGCGAAAAAAGCGAGTTTTTAACAACATTGATTAATTTTCAACTAAAGAAATAAATTTTTAACTGAAATCATGAATAATAAAAAAATTAACTAAAAACCAAAAAGTTCCAAATTCAACCACATAGTTTAATTTCTAACGAAAATAATGCTTTTTTAGCCAAGAGATTGGTTTTTTAACAAAAAGATTAATATTCAACCAAAAATGCAACAGTTACATTTTCATTTAAAAATTAATATTAATGCAAAAAAAAACGAAAAAAATTGTTTAATTTCCAACTAAATAGTTTAATTTTCAACTAAAATAATGTTTTTTTAGCCAAGAGAATAATTGCTCACTAAAGAGACGAATTTTTAACAATATGAATAAATTTCAAATCAAGTAGTTGAATCTTCAACTAAAAAGATAAAGTTTAAATGAAATAATTTAAACTGAATGGACGAATTAAAAAAACTTAACGAACAGTTGCATTGACAATCAAAAAAGGCAATTTTTTTTTTATTACAGTTCAATTTTCAACAAAACCGAATTTTTGAACAAAAAGAATAAAATTTAACCAAAATCAGTTATTTAAAACAGTCGAATTTTCGACCAAAAAAGGATTAATTTTGAACAAAATAGTTAAATTTTCAACAAAAAAGTTGAGTTTTCAATCACAGAAAATAAGAGATGAATTCCAACTAGAATGATATATAATGAAAAAATTAATCCTAAACCAAAAAGTTCAAAATTCAACCAAATAGCTTAACTTTTAAAGAAAATAATGATTATTTAACCAAGAGATTAAATTTTTACCAAAAAGACGAATTTTCAGCAAAATTGTTAAATTTTCAAAAAAAGAAATGGATTTTCAACTGAAATGATAAATAATACAAAAATAATTACAAACCAAAGATTTCAACATTTGAATGAATAGTTTAACTTTTAACGAAAATAATGATTATTTAGCCAATAGATTGTATTTTTACCAAAAAGACGAATTTTTAACCAAAAATGGAATAGTTACATTTTCAGTAAAAAAAAATTAATTCTGATACAAAAAAAAAGAATTTCCAATCAAAAAAATAAATTTTCAACTAAAATTATGAATAATAAAAAAAATTAATACATAACTAAAAAGTACGAAATTTAATCACATAGTGCATTTTTAACGAAAATAATGATTTTTCAGCCAAGAGAATGGTTTTTTACCAAAAAGACTAATTTTCAACAAAAAATGGAACAGTTATATTTTTAGTTGAAAAAATTAATATTGAAGGGAAAAAGCGAATTTTTAACAAAATTGTTCAATTTTCAACCAAAGAAATGAATTTTCAACTAAAATTATAAGTATTTAAAAAAATGTATGTTTTAAACAAAAAGGTTTATAATTCAAAGACGAATTTTGAACAATATAAATAAGTTTTTAACTAATAAGTTAAATTTTCGAATAAGAAGATGAAGTTTAATAAAATAATTTAAATAAAATGGACAAATTAAAAAAAAATTATCAAACAGTTGCATTAACAATAGTTGAAAGAGAATTTTGTTAATACAGTTGAATTTTTAACAAAAAAGAATTTTCAAAAAAAAAGTAAATAAAATTCAACAAAATCAGTTTTTCAAAATAGTCAAATTTTCCACCAAAAAAATTAAACTTGCAACCAAACAGAATAAGAGATGAATTTCAACTAAAATGATGAATAATAAGAAAATTAATCTTAAGCCAAAAAGTTTAAAATTTAACCAAATAGTTTAAATTTTAATGAAAATAATGCATTTTTAGCTAAGAGATTGATTTTTTATCAAAAAGACGAATTTTCAACAAAAAATGGAAGAGTCACATTTTTAGTTAAAAAATATTAATACCAATACAAAAAAAGCAAATTTTCAACAAAATTTGTGAATTTCCTACCAAAGAGATGAATTTATAACTAAAATGATGAATAATCAAAACAAAAAAATGTTTTAAACAAAGAATTGAAAATTGAACCATTTATTTTAATTTTCAACTAAAATAATGATTTTTTAGCCAAGAGAATCATTTTTTACCAAAAAGACGAATTTTGAGCAACATAAATAAACGGTAAACTGAATAGTTGAATTTTCAAATTAAAAGACAAAGTTTAAATAAAATGAACGAATTAAAAAAATTGACGAACAGTTGCATTGATAAGAAAAAAGGCGAATTTTTTTAATACAGTTAAATTTTTAATAAAAACGAATTTTCAAACTAAAAAATGAAATTTAACCAAAATCAGTTTTTCAAGGCAGTCGAATTTACGACCAAAAAAGAAATAATGTTTTAAAAGATATTTTAATTTTTAACAAAATTGTTAAATTTTCAACTAAAGAAATAATTGTTTAACTAAAATGATAAATGATACAAAAATAATTATGAACCAAAGACTTCAAAATTTAGCTAAATAGTTTAATTTTTAACAAAAATAATGATTTTTAGCCATGAGATTGTATTTTTACCAAAAAGACGAATTTTCAACCAAAAATGAAATAATTAGATTTTCAGTTGAAAAAATGAATTCTGTTACAAAATTTTCAACTAAAATGATTAATAATACAAAAATAATTTTAAACTAAAGACTTCAAAGTTTAGGTCAATAGTTTAATTTTTAACGAAAAAAAATGATTTTTTAGCCAGAAAATTGCATTTTTACGAAAAAGACGAATTTTTAACTAAAAATGGAATAGTTACATTTTCAGTTAAATAAATTAATTCTAATACGAAATTTTTAACTAAAATGAGAAATAATACAAAAATAATTTTAAATCAAAGACTTCAAAATTTAAGTCAATAGTTTAATTTTTAACGAAAATAATGATTTTTTGACAAAACTTTGCATTTTTACCAAAAAGACGAATTTTTAACTAAAAATGGAATAGTTACATTTTCAGTTTAAAAAATTAATTCTGATACAAAAAAAGGATTCTTAACAAAATTGTTTAATTTTCAACCAAAGAAATGAATTTTCAACTCAAATTATAAATAATGAAAAAAATCAATTTAAAAACAAAAAGTTCAAAATTTAACCAATTAGTTAATTTCTTACAAAAATAATTATTTTTTATACAAGAGAATAGTTTTTTACTAAAAGACGAATTTTTAACAAAAAATGGAACAGCTACATTTTCAGCTAAAAAAAAAAATAATTCTGATACAACTTTTTTAACTAAAATGATAAATATTACAAAAATAATTTTAAATCAAAGACTTCAAAATTTAAGTCAATAGTTTAATTTTTCACAAAAATAATGATTTTTTAGAAAAAACATTGCAATTTTTACCAGAAAGACGAATTTTCAACCCAAAATCGAATAGTTACATTTCTAGTTAAAAAAATTAATTCTGATACAAAAAAAAGGATTTTCAACAAAATTGGCTAATTTTCAACCAAAGGACTGAATTTTCAACAAAAATCATGAATAATAAAAAAATTAATTTAAAACCAAAATGTTCAGAATTTAACCAAATAGTTAATTTTTAACGAAAATAATGTTTTTTTAGCCAAGAGAATAGTTTTTTTACCAAAAAGCCTAATTTTCAACCAAAAATGAAATTTTCAAACAAAAAGAATAAAAATTAACCAAAATCAATTTTTTAAAACAGCTGAATTTCTGACCATAAAAAGATTATTTTTTAACAAAATGGTTAAATTTTTTAGCAAAAAGGACGCATTTTTAACAAAAAATTGGAATTTTTGACCAAAAAGATGACTTTATAACAAAATAATTCAATTTTAAGCCAAAAAGATTATTTTCTGTAAAATACAGTTGGATTTCTAACAAAAAAGTTATTTTTAACAAAAAAAAAATGAATTTTGTATCATAAAAATGAATTTTCAGAAAAAATAAAAAAATAAAACTTAACCAAAATAAGTTTTCCAAAACAGTCAAATATGCGACAAAAAAGATTGATTTTTAACAAACTAGTCGAATATTTAAGCTAATATTTAAAATTTCAAGCCAAAAATGCTATTATTTTTTATTATACAGTTAAATTAAAAAAAAAGATTTATTTTCAACTAAGAATAAGATGAATTTTTATCAAGTGACGATTACTTTTCTAGCATAAAAGACGAATTTTCAATGAAACAATTCAATTTTGTCCACAAAATTTGACTTTAGCAAAAGAGCTGAATTTAAAAAAAATAATTAAATTTCCAACGAAATAGTTGAATTTTTTAGCAAATATTTGATTTTTTAACCAAATATTTACATTTTTGAAAAGAATGACGAATTTTTTAGATACTATTTATATTTTTAAAGAGAAGAGTTGAATTTTCAAGCCAAAAGGATAAATTGAAAAAAAATTGTTCAATTAAACAATTGCATTAACAATCAAATCGTTAAACTTCCACGAAAAAGAGACGAGTTTTCAACAAAACAATAAAAATTTCTAACAATTAGTTAAATTTATAAGACAAAAAGACGAATCGGTTTGAAGACAGTTGAATTTTTATGAAAAAAGTCAATTTTCATCAATAAAATCAATTTTCAATCAAGACGGATTTTTAGCGAAATAGTTGAATTTTCAAATAAAAAATTAATTTTCAAACATGTAAGTCAGCTTCCGTTGAATTTCAGAGAAAGAAGATTTGAATAAAATCATAATAATTATAATAAAATAAAATTATAAGTATTAAAAACAATAATTTTAAACAAAATAGTTCAATATTAAAACGAAAAGTTTAATTTTCAACTAAAATAATTTTTTTTTTTTTTGACAAAAAAGTATTTTTTATCAAAAAGACGAATTTCCAACCAAAAATGGAAGAGTTACACTTTCTGTAAAAAAAAAGAATTCTGATACTAAAAAAAGTAAATATTAAAAAAAAATTGTTAAATCTTAAACCAAATAAATGAATTTTTAAATAAAATGATGAGTAATAAAAAAATTATTTTTAAACCAAAGAGTTAAAAGTTTATTCAAAAAGTTTTTAATTTTCGACCAGAAAATGAAGTTACATTTTCAGATAAAAAAAATTATTTCTGATACAAAAAAGCGGATTTTCAACAAAATTGTTAGATTTTCGACAAAAGAAATGAATTTCCAACTAAAATGATGGATATAAAATAAAAATGATTCGAAACAAAAGAGCTCGAAATTCAACTAAATAGTTTAATTTTCAACTAAAATATTTTTTTTTTAATTACAAAAAAGTATGTTTTTATCAAAAAGACGAATTTTCAACCAAAAATGGAAGTTACATTTTCTGTCAAAAAAAAAGAATTCTGATACTAAAAAAAGTAAATTAAAAAAATTTTTTATATTTTCAACCAAATAAATGAATGTTGAAATAAAATAATAAATATTAAAAAAATTATTTTTGAACCAAAAAGTTAAAAATTTATTCAAAATTTTTTAATGTTCGACTTGAAAATGAAGTTGCATTTTCAGATAAAAAAATTATTTCTGATACAAAAAAGCGGATTTTCAACAAAATTGTTAAATTTTCAACAAAAGAAATAAATTTCTAACTAAAATGATGAATATTAAAAAATATATTTTTAACCAAAGAGCTTAAAATTTAACAATATAGTTTAATTTTTAACTAAAATAATTTATTTTTAACGAAAATTATGATTTTTTAGCCAAGAGATTGATTTTTTATTAAAAAGACGAATTTTCAACCAAAAATGGAAGAGTTACATTTTCTGTCAAAAAAAAAAGAATTATGATACTAAAAAAAGTGAATTAAAAAAAAAATTGTTAAATTTTCAACCAAATAAATGAATTTTAGAATAAAATAATACGTTTTAAAAAAAAATTTTTTTAACTAAAAAGTTAAAAATTTATTCAAAAAGTTTTTAATTTTCGACTTGAAAATGAAGTTACATTTTCAGATAAAATAATTATTTCTGATACAAAAAAGCGGATTTTTAACAAAATTGTTGAATTTTCAAGAAAAGAAATGAATGTCCAAGTAAAATTATGAATATTAAAAAAAATGATTTTAAACCAAAGAGATCGAAATTCAACAAAATAGTTTAAGTTTTAACTAAAATAATTAATTTTCAACGAAAATGATGATTTTTTAGCCAAGAGATTAATTTTTTACCAAAAAGACGGATTTTCAACTAGAAAATAGAACAGTTAAATTTTCAGTTAAAAAGATTATAAGTGATCCAAAAAAGCGAATTTTCCACAAAATTGTTAAATTTTCAACCAAAGAAATAAATTTTCAATAAAAATAATAAGTATTAGAAAAAATGATTCTAAACCAAAGAGTTCAAAATTCAACCAAATAATTTAATTTATAACTAAAATAATTATTTATAGCCAAAAGATTCATTTTTCAACAGAAAGACGAATTTTCAACCAAAAAGTGTAACAGTTACATTTTACGTCAACAAAAAATTAATGCAGATCCAAAAAAGTGAACCCAAAGAGTTTAAAATTCAACCAAATAATTTAATTTTTAACGAAAATGATCGACCTCTTTAGCGATCACCCCATGTGAAAAGCTTCGTAAAGTCATCATATATCATAGACCATACAAAAATACGTACTGATAATCTCATAGTAAGATCCAGACTATTTACTCTAATTAATCCACTTAAATAAAGCTCTCCACGAGGGCCCATTATTACATACAACTTAAGAAAATTGAAATATTGCTAAGGATTTATTTTGGAAATAAAGAAGAAAACAATTAATCTTTGGGAAAGACTCTGCGAGTCAAAAGTTGAAATATTGAAATGGGAGCAGAACCCTTGGATTTCTCTCACAATTAGTTTATTGTTTTCGTCTTTTAATGTTCGCCAGACGTTTCTTTGTAACTGTGTACTGTTTCTTTTCGCTAAGAGTCAGATTTTACGCGATCTAAAATTAGTCGTGTGCCAGAGTGATGAAAAAGGCGAACGTGCGGAATCTGTGGGCCGGATACGAGTGCAAGAAGGTGCACATTTGCAAAAGCAGTGAAGAAAGAAACTTGAAAGAAAGAGAAACAGGGGACACGTGCGAGCAAAGCTAACGTGTCTATAAATGTAAGCAGCTGAATCCAGCTGTGCTTTGCAAAACTTATGCCTCTACTTTCTTTTTGCAAAAAAATGGAACAAATGTGATATTTAGAACTTAGAACAAGAAGACGCTGATACTGAGGTGCCAGCGGTGGGAGGCGACTGCTTCTTGCATCCTCTTTTATATCTATAGTCCAGTCAAATCATCATTTCTACTGGAATGAAATACAAAAAGATTTTTTTTTAGGAAAATTAGGACGTTTGTTATAATAAATGCTGAATGCAGCTGTGCTTTGCAAAACTAATGCCAAGACTTTCTTTCAGCAAAAAAATTGAAGAAAATATGATATTTAGTACTGAGAAAAAGAAGAAGCTGATAAAAGGTGGCAGCGGTGGGATACAAGTATTTTTTAAATCCTCTCCTTTACCTAAAGTCCAGTAAAATCATTTCTACTAGAATTAAATACAAAGATATTTCTTTTTTTTTTGCAGAAAATGTTTAGGGGTTTGTTATTATAACAGCTAAATGCAGCTGTGCTTTAAAAAACGAATACCTTCACTTTCTTTTTGCAGAAGAAATTTGAAGAAAATTTGATATTTAGAACTTAGATAAAGAAGGCGCTGCTACTAAGGTGGCAGCGGTGGGATGCAA
>JAUELO010000150.1:1138016-1149905 GCA_032357855.1 Amphibolips quercusostensackenii
CAAGATTCTAATAAATTTTCAACATATTTCTATAATTTATAGGTATTCCAAAGGAATTTAAAGATTTTAGGGTATTTCTAAAGATATCAAGGTATTTTCATTTTTCAATCGATTTCGGCAATTAAAAGGTATTCCAAAGGATTTTTTATATCATAGGATATATTTTTTAAGATTCCAAGGCATTTGTATTTTTCAATCGATTTCGAATGCTTAAAGGTATTCCAAAGGATTTATAATATTTTATGGTATATTTTACAAAATTCTGATTAATTTTCAACATATTTCTATAATTTAGAGGTATTCCAAAGGAATTTGAAGATTTTAGGGTATATTTTACAATATTATAATTAATTTTCAACATATTTGTATAATGCAGAGGTATTCCAAAGGAATTTAAAGATTTTAGGGTATTTTCAAAGTTTCCAAGGTATTTTCATTTTTCAATCGATTTCAATAATTTGAAGGTATCCCGAAGAATTTTTTATGTTATAGGGTATATTTTGAAAAATTCCAAAGCATTTTCATTTTTCAATCGATTTCGATTATTCTAAAAGATTTTAAATATGTTAAGGTATATTTTAGAACATTTAAAGGCATTTTCATTTTTTGATCGATTTTAGTAATTTAAAGGTATTCCGAAGGATTTTAAAGATTTTAGAATATTTTCAAAATTTCCAAGGCATCTTCATTCTTCAATCGATTTTGATAACTTAAAGGTATTCCAAAGGAATTTTCTATTTAAAGATATATTTTAAAAGACTCCAAGGCATTTTCATTTTGTAATCGATTTTGATTTTTTTTTTAGGTTTTAAATATTTTCAGGTATATTTAAAAACATTCAAAGACATTTTTAGTTTTCAATTGATTTCAATAATTTAAAGGTATTTCAAAAGTTTCTAAAGATTTAAGGGTATTATCAAAATTCTTAAGGCATCTTCATTCTTCAATCAGTTTTGATAACTTAAAGGTATTCCAAAGGAATTTTTTGTTTAAGGATATATTTTAAAAGACTCCAAGGCATTTTCATTTTTCAATTGATTTCGATTATTTTAAATAAATTTAAATATTTTAAGATATATTTTTTAAAACATTTAAAAGCATTTTCATTTTTCAATCGATATCAATAATTTAAAGGTAATTCAAAGGATTTTTAATTTTTCAGAATATATTTTGAAAGACTCCAAGGCATTTTCATTTTTGAATCGATTTTGATAATTTATGGGTAATTTAAAGGATTTTCAATATTTGAGCGTACATTTTAAATGATTCCAATTAATTTTTAATATATTTTGATAATTCAGAGGTATTCCAGATGATTTTAAAGATTTTAGGTCATTTTCAAAGATTCCAAGGACATTTCATTCTTCAATCAATTTCGATAATTGAAAAGTAGTCCAAAGGATTTTTATATTTAAGGATATATTTAAAAAGATTCCAAAGCAGTTTTATTTTTTAATTGCAAGCATTTAAAGGTATTCCGAAGGATTTTTAATATTTCAGAATATATTTTAAAACATTTCAAGGCATTTTCATTTTTCAATCGATTTCAATAATATATAGGTATTCCAAAGGAATTTAAAGATTTTAGTGTATTTTTAAAGAATCCAAGGCATTTTTATTCTTAAATCAATTTCGATAATTTGAGGATATTTCAAAGGATTTTTATATTTAAGGATATATTTCAAAAGATTTTAAGGCATTTTTATTTTTCAATCGATTTCGATAATTTTAACTATTTAAAGGTAATACAAAGGATGTTTATATTTCAGGATATATTTTAAAAGATTCCAAGGCATTTCCATTTTTCAATCGATTTTGATAATTGAAAGGTATTCCAAAGGATTTCAGATATTTCAGGGTATATTTTAAAACATTTCAAGGAATTTTTTAAAGGTTTTGATAATTTAGAGGTATTCCAAAGTATTAAAAGGATTTTAGGGTATTTTCAAAGATCCCAAGGCATTTTTATTTTTCATACGATTTTGATAATTTAAAGGTATTCCAAAGGATTTTTAATATTTTACAGTATATTTTAAAAGAACCACTACTAACTGGAAAACCGCAAATAACAATTTTTTTACCTAGCAGAAAATATGATATTGTCAAGAAAAGCAAATCTTGACAAACTTTGTTATGTCATGAGCAAGGTTAAATTAATTACACCCAAATATATGTGTTCTTGAATTGTGTGTATAAATCATAAAGTAATTAAAACTTGAAAGAAAGAAAAATAAGTTTATGAAGACCTAGTAAAAGGAAATTTGTATAAATAAATAATATTTTGCTTTATACAGGGTGGCCAAAAAAAATTTTCAAAATTCTTTTACTTTTCTCTGATTTTTTCCTGAACAACTTTTTTATTTTTCCTGGACATTAATGTTTAAAAACTAGAATTTTAATCAACAAAATATTAAAATTTCCACTAAAATAGTTCTATTTTTAAAAAAATGTTAACATTTTTCTGCCAAAAAAGGCAAATTTTTTAGTATACAGTTGAATTTTCAATTCAAGAGGACGATTTTTTGTCCAAAAATACTAATTTTCAACAAAAAATTTGAATTTTTGACAAAAATTGATTTTTGCACCTACTATAATTAATTTTGAACTAAATGCTTGAATTTAAAAAAAATAGATAAATTTTTAAACAAATGATTAAATTTCCAAACTACAAAGATTTTCAACAAAAAATTAATAGTTGATATTTCCACGAAAAAAGATAAATTAATAACAGAATAGATTAATTTTAAAACGAGAAGAACGAGTTTTTAACCATCAAGATTAATTTTCCTATGAAAAGACCAATTTCTAAGAAAATACATAAATTTGTAAATAAATAATTGAATTTTCAGCTAATAAAATTAAATTTCAACCAAAAAATGAAGAAGCTTATTTTCAGTAAAAAAGTTATTTTTAATGCGAAAAAACACAAATTTTCAACAAAATAGTCCAACTTTCAACCAAAAAGATGCATTTTAAAACTGAAAAGAAAAATTTTCAAAAAGTAAAGATTTTTTTAGTCAAGAAAGAACAAAAATTTATCCAAGTTGTTGAAATTTCAATCCGAATGACGATTTGTCTGTAAAACAGTTAAATTTTAACTCAAAAATAAGATTTTTTTAAAAAAGATCATTTTTAATGAAAGGGTTGCATTTTTAACCAAAAAAGAGAAAATATAAAACCAAAAAGATTATTTTTTTTTTACCAAAAAGACGAATTTTCAAACAAAAAGATGAATTTTAAACTGAAAATGGAAAATTCGCATTTTTAGTTTAAAAAATTAACTTTAATCCAACAAAAAACGAATTTTCAATCAAATAGATAAATTTTTAACTAAAGAGATTAACTTTAATTAAATAAAAAATAAATTTTTCACAAAATAGTTCAACTTTCACCCAATTTGTTAAATTTTCAATAAAAAAATATTAATTTTCCACAAAATAGTTCAACTTTCAAACAAAGAGATGAATTTGTACATAAAATTATGAATCTTCCAACCAAAAAGACAAATTTTTAAGAAATAAAGATTTTTCGGTCAAAAAGGAAAAGAAATCATCCAAATTTTTGAAATTTCAAGTCAAAAGATGATTTTTCTGTAAAACAGTTGAATTTTTAACCCAAAAATATAAATTTAAAAAAAAAGTGAATTTTCGAAAGAAAATTTAATTTTTAACTAAACAGTTCCATTTTTAATAAAAAAAGAGAACATTTTAAACCAAGAAGATTAGTTTTCTCCCAAAGAAGAGAAATTTTGAAGTAAAGAAGATCCATTCTCAACAAAAATGGAAAAGTTACATTTTTAGTTTTAAAAATTATTTTTAAACAAAAAAAAAAACAAATTTTTAACCAAATACATAAATTTTTAACTAAGGAGATGAACCTTCAATCGAAAAAAAAAAATGTTCAGCAAATTAGTTCAACTTTTACCCGATTAGTTGAATTTCACAACAACAAAAAAAAAACAATTTTCCACAAATTACTTCAACTTTTGACCAAAGAGATCAATTTTTCAAATAAAATTATTAATCGCCAACTGAAATATTTAAATTTTCAGTTAGAAACATTTATTTCATACCCAAAAAATTAATTTTCAACTGAATTATTAAATATAAAATTTTAAACAAAAATGAAAAATCTTAATTTTCAGTCAGAGAAATAAATTCTCAAAAAAAAAAAAAAAAAAAATTTCATAGCAAAACTAGTTTAAATTACAACAAATTATCAAATTTCTACAAAACCATTCAAAGCCCAGAATATTAATTATGTAACATTTTTAGCACAGAGTCTTTTATAAACAAAATAAAACAATTTCAAAATTATTATTTCTCTTATAGAAATTTCCTGACTTCTGCTTGATTTTTTCAATATTCCTGATTTTCCCTGTCAAATAAGCTTCCCTAAATTATCCCTGATATTATTATTATTATTATTATACCATTAAACTATATCCTTTTCGGGGTAAGCGTGACTCACTCGGTGAGGAAGGGAGATGCGGAGGAGGGGGTTAAAACAACGCGTTCGTTCCACAACACTGCTCCGACCCAGGTTGCTGACCAATTCTCTAGCGATCACCCCTGGTGAAGAGACTCTCAGATTCATCATTTAAAGCTACCCATTGAAATAAATAATTCGAATTTGGATAATTATTGATTAAATTTATATTTAATTTTTCCAATAAAGTTTTTGAGTTTATACAATTGATAAATTATACCTCCTTCGGCCACATTACTCCCTTCCGCACCGAGTGAGTCACGCTTAACCCCTTCCTCACCGAGTAAGTCACTCTTACCCGAAAGGGATATGGCTTAATAGTATAATAATAATAATAATAAAAATAAATATTGGTTCAACGAAAATAATTTTACAGAAGAAAATATAAACTGCTCCTTTTAAAACCTTACAAGAGAGTGGAAAAGACCCCATGTCGATATAAATCCTTAATCCAATTATCTCTCTTTACTTGTTTCCCTAAAACGATTATCGAAATGGTATAAGCCCATGAGGAAACAAAATGAAACACCAACCCCCACGCCCACTTGGCCGAGCTCTGGGCCCTTTGGGCCTTAACAAAAGTCATTATGGTGATTATCACTTCACCCCAGGATCGTTCCACCAGGATTATTATTCATTCTTCTATTCAAAGGTGAGACCCTAAATTTAAGAAGATGGAAACCTGCTAATCAATTTTGACCCAACAATCCGACACCTTAAGACCTTGAAGCTTTCTCTAAATGAACATCTTTTTGATGTTTGGAACGTTTCTTTAAAGTTTTCCCGATTCTATATTTCGTCTAAAAATATTGTTCCAACTGCGTTTAAAAATAGGAATTATTTGTTTCTTTATACTATAATATTATTTTTATACAATACAATAAAATTTTCAATTTAAATCATTTAGAATCAGTCGCCAGGATTTGTTGACTTCCCTTCACTTTTTTCTTTTTCACGGTAAAAAGGAGAAAAATTATAAAAATATTAATATTGAAATGGTAGCAAAAGATTATTTATAATAATCTTCAAATTTATTCATTTACATTGTCCAACTGTCTATTTGACAGTTTATTATAGCATGTGTCTGTTTTGACATCATGTTTGACTTTTAATATGTAACATTAAGGTGCTCCGCATACATGGAAATGCATTGTAATTAATTTTAAAGTTATTATTTTTGTACTTTAGATGTTAAAAAATGTCGTGTATAATTTAAAAATAATTATTTTGTAATGATTTAGTTTCACTAATATAATTTTAGAATACTTCAATTTAAAAATTATTTATTTTTTACCTTTTAATAACTTTTATTATCCTGAAAATTTCTCTAATTTAAATTTAAAATAAATAATTTGTTTTTTAAATAGATAAAACTAATTTCATATATACAGTTGTTAATGCTTTTTAGAATTACTGGACTATTATACGCGCGCACATGCGCGTGACAACTTTTGTTTTGATTTTTATAATTTACCCAATTTTCGCACATCTATTTATATGTTAAAAGTTTTTGAACACGTGATTTCTTGCTAAAATTAGATTCTGAAAAAATGTAAACATTCAAATAATTTTTACTTTACATATATTTTTAAAAATTTTAACTTCCATTTCTGAAATTTTAATTTATTATTAATCATTTAAACTAACTGTAGAAAATTTAAGTTTTAATAGAATTAGTTAATAATAATTAATTAGTCAGTTTACAACATATAAAGCATTAAACAATTATTTGTATTGAAACATTCAAATCATTTTTACATTATGCAAATATTTATTTAAACTTTTATTTCTGAAAATTTGATTTATTAATAACGTTTGAAAATAATGTTCGAAAAAAATTAAAACATTTACATATAATTTTGAATATGGAATTCAGATACTCATTTCAAAACAGCATAAACATTTAAAAAACTATATAATTGTAATAGAGATATGTAAAATATAAATAAAATTTTACCATACGAATTATAGCCAATATTGTATTGAATAACCTTAAAATAACTAATTAATTTATATTACTTAATAGAGAAAAATTAAAATTCAATCTTTATGTAATTTAATATTGCAATAATATTAATCAGTCAATAATCAAATAATGAATTCACAACATAAAAAGCCTTAAATAATTTCTTTCTTTAAAACATTCGAATAATTTTTACTTTATATTTTTTTTACTTGAAATTTTATTTCTGAAAATTTGAATAATTAATAACCTTTTATAATAATATTTCCGAAAAAAAATAAACACATTTACATATAATTTTGAAAATTGAATTCAGATACTCATTTCACAATATCAAAAACATTTTAAAAAATTATTTAATTATAATAGATATATTTTAAATGAAAAACAAACTTTTATTATAGAAATAATAGCCAATATTCAATTACATAATCTTAAAGTAAATAATCAATTTATGTTAATTAACCGACAAAAATTAAAATTTAATTCTTATGCAATTTAACATTATAAAAAAATTAAACAGTCAATAATTAGCTACTCAGTTTACAACATAAAAATAAATAAACATTAATTTTCAATAAAACATTCTAATGATTCTCACCCTATATTTTTTTTAAATTCGAATTATTGATGATATTTTAATCTAATTTCATTAAAAATTAAAATATATGTGCATATAATTTTTAATTTAGAATGTAATTACTCATTTCACGACATCACAAAAATTATATAATTGGAATAGAGGTATTTTAAGCATAAACAAACTTTCATTATAGAAACTGTAGCCAATATTTAATTACATAACCTTTAAGTAAATAATGTATGTTACTTGATAGAGAAAAATTAAAATTGAATCTTTCTGTAACTTAATATTGCTCAAAAAAATTAATCAGCTAATAATTAATTAGTCCGTTCACAACATACAAAGCATTAAACTATAATTTTTCATCCAAACATTCAAATCATTTTTACTTTACATTTTTTTTTAATTTTCTCTTTCATTTCTGAAATTTTAAATTATTAGAAATCTTTTATACTGATTTTAGAAAAAATTAAAATGTATTTTTATTTATTATAATTTTTGAAATTAAATTCAGATACTCATTTCACAACATTAGCTGCATTTAAAAATTATACAATTAGAATAGGCGTGTTTAAAATAAAAATAAACTTTTATTATACAAATTATATTCAAGTGAATGATCAATTCATGTTACTTAATTTTTAAAAATTTAACTTTTAATCTTTATTTAATTTAATGTTGTGTAAGAAATTAATCAGATAATAATTAATTAGTCCGTTCACAACATACAAAGCATTAAACTATAATTTTTCATTCAAAAATTCAAATCATTTTTACTCTACAATTTTTTTAAATTTTCACTTTTATTTCTGAAATTTCGATTTATTAGTAACCTCTTGTACTAATTTCAGAAAAAATTAAAATATATTTATATAAAATTATAATTTTTAAAATTAAATTCAGATACTCATTTCACAACATCAGCAACATTTAAAAATTATATAATTAGAATAGGGTTTTTTAAAATAAAAATAAACTAAAAAATAATATATATATATATATATACAATAATACAAAAAAAATAAATTAATTAGTTCACAGCATAAAAAGCATTAAACAATTATTTTCATTGAAGCATTCAATTAATTTTTGCATCGTATTTTACTTAAAATTTGAAATTGAATTTCTAAACATTTTTTTTATAAATAACGTTTTAAAATAATTTAAATAAAAATATATGCATATATAATTTTCAAAATTGAGCATAAATACTTATTTCACAACATCACAAGCATTAAAAAAAATTGTAATGGATGTATTTTAAATAATAAAATAAATTTTCCTTATAAAAATAATAGCCAATATTCAATTACATAACTTTAAAGTAAATAATACATTTATGTTACTCAATTCAAAAATAATTTAAATTCAATCTTGATGCGATTTAATATTGTGAACAAAATTATTCAGCTAATGAGTAATAAAACATTTAACAATATAAAAAACATCAAACTATTATTTTCATTGGAACTATTTTGTTAAAGTTATCTTTTTTATCAAAAATTCGATTTAGTTAAAATTTAAATTATTTTGTTTATTCTCGAAATGTAGTGAATTTAAGTCAATTCAAATAAATTAAAGTGAATTTAACAGAATTCAACCGCAATTACAGCGTGTCTGTTCGTTCCGCAAAATTTCTGACTACTAGTCCGGTATTTCTGGAACTATTGTCCCCTTCGCACTTTTGGACTATTCATAGCGAAATTATCGCCGAATAGCGAATAATTTTGGGCTATTCATCCCGAATTTCTGGACTAACGAACATGTCCTATAAATTTGAAATGTGTCCTTGTATACATCTTGCTTACAGAAGTAAAATTTGAACAAATTCAAAATTTTTGCAATTTCGAAATTCTTCTATTTTTTATGTTTGAAATTGTAGAAAGTTTAATTTTATATAACGTTAATTATCAGTTCGTTTATTTTGCATATTTTTAAAGTTCTAGTATTTTTTGTAAATTTGCATGTTAGCAAATTCGAAAATTAAAAATTTCTTGTTACATTTTTTAATTTCAACTTTGTTTTGTTTCAAACTCAAACCTTTTCAATTCGAATTCTCATCAATTTAGTTTCTTGTTTAAACTATTTTTAAAGCAGAAAAATTTTAATTGACAAAATCCTTTTCACACTAATTTTAAATTTTTTATTGATATGAATTCTTGAAAGCTGAAAATTATTTAAACTTTTGAACAAAAATTTCGTGTGTTAAACATTTTTTTAATTCTTATAACCTAAAACTATTTTTACTATTATTTTTTAAATTATTAAAAAAAACGGCAACTACTTATTAGTAACGCATGGCAAATTTGTAAAAAGTTTAACGATAATTTTAAACTTTTCAAGCTTTATCAAGAAAGAAGACTATTTTTCTACAAAAAAATTTATTTTGAGCCAAATAGTTGAATTTTGTAACAAATTGTTGAATTTTCAAGTCAAAACACACATATTTTACAAATAAGATTAATTTTCAACCCAAAAATATGAATTTTTAACAAACTACATGGATTTTTAAATAAAAAGTTAATTTTTGACCAAATAGTATAACTTTTTACAAAATTGTTGAATTTTTTACAAAAAAGTTAATTTTGAGTGAAATACATAAATTTTGTAACAAATTGTTGAATTTTCGAGGCAAATCATGAATTTTTTATCAAAAAGTTGAATTTTAAACCCGATAATATGATTTTTTGAACAAAATACTTGAATTTCTAACAAAAAAATTAATTTTGATAGAAATAGTTGAAATTTCTACCAAATTGTTGAATTTTCCATAAAATAGTTGAATTTTTTAACCGATAATATTGATTTTTAACAATATAATTAAATTTTCTATCAAAATAGTTGAATTTTCTACAAAAAAGTTGAATTTTCAACCCGATAATATGTTTTTCTGATAAATACTTGAATTTTCAACCAAAAAGTGAATTTTGAACCAAATAGTTGAAATTTCTACCAATTTGTTAAATTTTCTATAAAATAATTTAATTTTCTACCAAAATAATTGAATTTTCCACCCAACAAGATTATTTAGTAAAAAATTTTTTTATTCTAAAAAACAACAGCTTTTGTTGCTGAGAGATTGTGCGGCTTAATTTTGTTTAAATTAATAAAAACAATTTTGGATTATGTTAGTTTTTTTTCGTCAGAAGTTGAAATTTAAAAAATGAAAATAATAGTCTAATATTATCACCAAAATATGAATTTGGAATCCTTATTAAATTTTCCATGATTGAATTATATTTATTATTATTGATTATTTAAAAAAAGTTCTTTTCAAAATTAAATTTTTTAAAATTATTTAAAAAATTATTGTTTTAAAAAGTCGTGGCAACTACTTACCAGAATGTCTGAATAAATAAAAAAATTAATTTCATAACTTTAAAACTTTACCAGGAGCGAAAAGTGCCAAAAACTGTCGAAAATCCTAAAGAAAGTGCTTCCTACCAAACTAAATTACTACATGACGAAATAATTTTTTTTAATACTCCAAAATGAACACCAAAACATGAGCTTTGAATCCTTGATACATTCTCTGATACTGAAAACTTTTGAAACATTTGAAAAAATTGAAAAATGTTAACGGTTTTTAAATTTTTATAATTTATAACTCTCTTAATTATTATTTTCGAGATTATTTAAAAAAAACGCGTCAAATACAAGTAACGCCTAAGAAACTAAAAAAAGTAATACGATAACTTTAAAGTTTTACCAAGCCTGAGAAGTGCCGAAAACTGTCTAAAATCCTAAAAAAGTGCGCGTACCAAAAAAGAGCTTCCTACTAAACCAAATGCCTAATTAACTAAAAAAAAACTACTCTAAAATCAAGACCAAAACATGAGCTTGGAATCCCTGCTCTCATTAACCCGATAAATAATAAAACCTCTAAATTTCTTCTCTTTTTCCAAATTTATCTGCAATTATCATGGCAGATAAAGGCGGTAAGATATGAAATAAAAATTAGCTTCCCAAACGGGGGCGTCAAGGTGGCTGGGGACGAGCCTGTTCTGATTTTACGTCAACCGCGTGCTTATGACGAGCGGAGTGTATACAGAAAGTGGCGGTTATTTTGTTCCGCCTGTAGTGGGGGGTTCGGGACTGCCGAAGATCCTCGAACTTGCCCGAGTGGGTTTGAGGCTTGGATGCCCGCGTTTTACGGCGCACGCCTCAGTCGCCAGAGAGCGCTTCTACCGTGTAGTACGGGTATCTGTGCTCTTCCTTTTCGTGCTTCACGCACGAAACTGCGCAATCTGTAGTGTTCGACCGTTAAACGTACAATCTCAGGAGGAGTCGGCGCCTCTCGGTGCGCCACTTTTGTCAGTGAAAGTAAGTTTCTCAGTTTTCAACGTGATCAACATCCTTGGATTTTGCCGCGCAGCCACCTCCCAACCTCGTGTTAGGCTCAGCATATTGCTACTAGCGGGCCGTGTGCAATATCGTGAAAACCCTGTGAAAACTTGACTTGTGATTTACGTCCGAAAAAAAAACAAGAAAAATCCACTTTAATCTGTGCTTCGTCATCCTCTCGACTTTCGAACCGCGTTTCTGCGCCTTTCGATTTGAATCAACCCGTCCTTCTCACGCAAATGCGTGCGGCGTTGCCGGATCAACACGTGACGATATTCAGTTTTCTAATCGCTTTCTCGACACCCAAGTAACTGATATTCGCGTGGATTTTTCCGACGAATTAAATTTGGCAGTGTTTACGTCCACAGAATTGTACGATTGAGATAACAAGTGAGAGGCAAGAGATTGCGCCTCATATTGCTTAACAGTGTTGCCGGACTTCACAGCTCTCGAGACTTTCCACGAATCTTCCATCAAGACCTCGTTTATCCCACAAAAAAGAGATTCCCTC
>JAUELO010000150.1:1220591-1236082 GCA_032357855.1 Amphibolips quercusostensackenii
ACCATGGAAAATTGTCAGCACTATTAAAAAACACTGCTGACTTTGAACCACGATAACTTAGTGAAAAGAAGAAATAGGACATCTTTTGAAAAACAGTTTGAAAGCTTATGAAATTTCACGTCTAGCGGTGCCTAACAGATATACTTTTGACCTTTTTTGAAGAGAATACAGCACGTGAGAAGTTTAAAAAAAAATTAAAAAATTTTCTCAAATTTTGTATCTCGACTTCAACTTTTAGCATGACCTAGGAAAATTGTTTCAAAAATCTGAAAATTATACAAAAAATCCAATATTATTCCCATATTAACGAATAAAATAATGATAAATAGTTTTTTATATTTCTTGAAATTCTTATCAACTAGAATATTAATAAGAATGTAGATAATGTTAAGAGAGTAAACTATTTTTGAAACGAATTGTGCATCTTAATTCTAAATAAATTATTTTTATGAAAAAACTGTTTATCATTATATTATTCGTTAATGTGTGGATAATATTGGATTTAAATAATTCTAGTCATGCTAGAATTTGAAGTCGAGGTACAAAATTTGAGAAAATCTTACATTTTTTTTTTAAACTTCTCACGTGCTGTATTCTCTTCAGAAATTGAAAAATATATCTGTTAGGCACAGTTAGACGCGGAATTTCCTAATATTTTCAACTGTTTTTTAATATAATAAATTTGTAGATCTTTTTTGGGTGAACATCTGTCCATTCATTTTTTCGTGTTTTGCGTCTTTCTCTAAAAAAATAATTTTTTAGATTTTTAATGTTATTTTTTACGAATAAAGCAAAAAGTACGCGTCCTATTCAAAAGTATATAATAAAAAATTTGTAGATCTTTTTTGGCTGCACAATTTTGATCATCTTTTTCGTATTTCGCATAGTTATATAGAAAAATCGAATTTTTGATTTTTCATTATTTTTTGTGCGATCAAAATTTGAATTTTTGATTTTTCAAGAAAATTCGAACAATTGTTCTAATAATCTAGCAAGGCTTTCGAAAAGTAACGTTTTTTTTCATGACATTTTCCATATCGTGCGATGTTTGGTTTAAAATTTGCATTTTCGATTTTTGCTTTTAATTTTGAAAATGCCATAACTGTGATAATTTTATTTTTATAAGAAAAAGGCGGAAAGATAAATTGTTCAAATTTACGGGTACTACAAATAAATTTCGATAGAATTTTTAAATCTTGAAAAAGATGTTCGCAATAATTTTGAAAATGCTATAACTTTTTGAATTTGTATCCAAATTAGCTGGCTAACGAACTTGTTTTTTTCTTTAGGCCATTAAAAAGTGTGCCAAAACTTAATCCAATCTGATAATTTTTGTTAAAGTAATTCTGCCTACAGACCACAGACTAAAGACAAACAGACACCTTTGTAAAAATACTTCTTTAGACGCAGGGGGTCTCAAAACGTGGAGATTTGATAAAAACCAACTAATTCAAATTTTACATAACACCAATACCTTCTCTTTAGGACGAGAATATAAAATAATACATACGTTTTTGGCAGAGACTCGCCATGAATTTTTCATATGTATCATCAAATATCGCGAAAACTTTTACTTGTACAAAAAAATAAATTCAACATAAAATGTGTATGTTGACTGGGTCTAAAACTTTTGTTGACATTATTTTTTTTTATTTTCAATCATTCTCGAGACAAACGTGAAAACCCATGATTTTTATGTGATTTTATGGTTTCTACCATCAAATTCAAATTTGCGCTAATTTTCACTATGATTTTCGTAATTAGCGCGTCGAAATGTATAAATATACGAAGTTTTTAAAAAAATCGGAGGTAAATCGTATTCGGAACATTTGGGGGACCGCGGGGGGAGTGGTCTGTCGACTTTTTCTAAAGTTAAAAATTGAATAATTTTAAATTAAAGCTTTTCAAAGACTTAACAAAATTATTTAAAATCTAGGCCTTCTATAATTTTCTATATAGGGTCACAAAAATTCGGGAAGTGTAACAGACATTTCAATGCATCCAGACAATTCGTTAAATTTAAGTCGTGAAGACCAATCACTTTAAATTTAGAGCTTTGATAATATAGCAAATTGAAATGATGCATTTGAAATTACTCAAATAGTTGCAAGAATAATACACTGATCTCTAGAAACAATACAAACTATTCGGCTGAAACAAAACAAAAAAAAATCTGCCCGCCGCGCGGACACATTCTCATCGTGCCCTTCGCGCGCGGCTTGCAAGTTTAAGCGCGCCTAGAGCACGCATCTATTGTATCTCGTGCTTTGCGCTCGATAATATATTTATCGAGCGCTGCGCGTTTGGTTCTAGTACTCCCTCCACATTTGTGCACAGACCTTTCAAAATTAAAGGTCAACCCGGGTCAGAATATTTGATCTTAATTTTGTTTTGACTGTCTTCAATATGCCTTCATGACCGTGATGTCTGGTTCCTTATCACTAGCTAGACACTGGAGATATACAGACTTGTCTTACATTACTGGCTGTAGCTGTCAAAGACAATACCAGGTAGAATTGTCTTGAGACACGGAAGGATAATGTATGTATTAGTTTTATTACTATAGTCAGGACCTGCCATTTCCAGATAAGTTGGAACCAAACAGTTGATATTTGCTAAGGATCAAAACTTTACAAGACGATAAAACCTGTAATTTTATAATAACTGATTTTTGAATAAAAAAATCAGAACCTGTCAATCTTAACAACTACAGACATAAAATTTTCCATAAAAAGATTAAAGCTCTCAGTTTCAACAATTATCTAGTGAACTGTTGAAGATGGGAAAAAATGAACAGCATTTTAGATTCGCCAACCAAAAAACCTAATTATTGCAGATAAAGAAACTTATTAAACCTCCAACAGCAACGTGTCGACTAAAATGCGCACACGCTAGAGCAGAGTGATCTGAGGGGGGCGTGGCTTTGAGTATCTGTTAATGCAGGATCCCTGGACAAAGATTCCATTTTTATGACTTTTTATGGCCTTTATTATTTTTATATTTTTTATGACCTCTGGTCACAAAAATAATAAAAAACTTAAAAATAACCATTGTTGTAAATAGTGTTTGTATAAAAATATTTTAATTTGACGTATTTTCAGGGTCAAATTTGCTTTAATTTTCTGACTTGCTGCAAATCTTACTAAAAATAATATATCTTTGATAATATTTAGTCAAATATAACAATTTAAATGTTTGTTAACAGTTTATATAAACAAATTAAAAATTTTGGGCAGTTATACGTGAAAAAAATCGGTTTCTAAATCAAAATAGGCTGAGAATGAATAATAACACTGCATACTAAGATTCACTCAATGAAAATTCCTGAAATATTTTATGATTAATACTCAACTACGATATCTCGTTTATAAAAATATTTATTATTACATTTTTAATAATATTTGAGACCAACTTAGACTTTCAACCTAATCTCAAGCTATTTGCTACTTGCTTTTACCAAACATATCTCGAGTCGGATTACAGGCGGGTATACCTGAGATCTTAAAATAAGTATCCATTGTACTCACAATTCCTTTGTACTCATTTATAGACTGTCTTTATATTACTCTAATTTGGAAGGGTTGGCATTTAAATTTATTTAGTTTTGAAGATTTTAAAACTGGAAATTGAAAACTTCGCAAATTATATAGCTTTTAAAGTTTTAAAAGTGAAATTTCACTGCAATTTTAAATGTACCAATTTGCAGTAATTCGTCTAGGAACATTTTTTGTAAATTAAAAATTATCAAACTATTAATGTTTTGAATTCGAAATAAAATCATTCTACCGCCTAGAGGAATTTAGCTTCACACACACAAAATTCGAAATTTATCAAATTTATACGATACTAACTTTAAAATTGACTAAAGTTGATGTTACAAATTTAAAATTCATTGATCTTTATATCTATAAATGTTAAAATATTGTACAATTACGCTAATTTAATATTTATATTAATAACAGAATCACGTTCAATCACAAAAATAATTAGAAAGTTAAAAATAAACATTGTTGTAAATAGTGTCTGTAGCAAAATATTTTTATTTAAGGTATTTTCAGGGTCGGATTTGCTTTAATTTACTGAATTGCTGCAAATCTTACTGAAAATAATATATCTTTAATAATATTTGGTGAAATATAACAACTTAAATATTTGTAAGCAGTATAGGTAAACAAATTAAAAAATTTCGGCAGTTACACGTAGAAGAAAATCGGTTTCTAAATCAAAATATCTTGAAAATGAATAATAACACTGCATACTTAGATTCACTCAGTGAAAATTCCTGGAATATTTTATAATTAATACTTAAATATTCTAGATTGTTTATGAAAATATCTATTATTGCATTTTTATTAATATATGTGACTACCTTAGAAGGAAGAAACGAATTCATTTTACTTTTAAACTTTAAAAATGTGTAATTTGTTCAACTAGTTTGTTTATGAATATGTAAATTTTTATATTTTACCAAATATTATCAAACATATATTATTTTTAGGAATGTTTGCAGTGCTTTATGTATTATGTTGAAAATTCGTCTTTTTAGTTGAAAATTAATATTGTCAAAAATGTATTATTTTTTGGTGAAAAATTACTCTTTTTGGTTGAAATTTTTATTTATTTTCAGTTGAAAATCAAATTTTCTTGATACAAAATTCAACCTACCTATTTTAATCCGAAAATTTTTGTTTTTTACTTGGAAGTCAGTTTTGTTTTTGGATGACAATTTATTTTTGCAACTTCAAATTCCGCTTTTTAGGGTCCGAATAATTTTCACCCCTTCCCCTCATGTAATTTAAACATAACTTTAGACGACAGGGTGGGGTAAAATCTTATGATTTTTCTATTAATTAAGAAATTAATTCAACTTTCAAACAAGTAGTTGAAATCTCAACGCAAAAAGATGAGTTCCCAGCGAAAAATGTAATAGTTGATATTTTAAGCAAGAAAAGATTATAATTTAAATCAAAAGCAGCTAAACAGAGTAAAAAAAGGAACAATTTCCAATTGAACAGGTAAATTCTCAATCAGAGGAGATGAATTTTCAACCAACCAGTTATTTGCATTTTCAATCAAAAGATAAGCTTTCCATAAAATAGTTGAATTTTCAACCAACAAAGATAAACTTTCAACAAGCAAGCCTAATTTTCTAAGCAAAAATACGAGTTTTCAACCAAAGGCATCAGTTTTGACTGACCACCTTTGGGTGAATCGAGAGAAATTTGCATCGGGAGAAAACCGGGATAAAGCCGGGAGAGAAATATTAAAGTTGAAGATTTACCGAATTTCATCATTTGTACGTTTTGTATATTTTTAAATTTTTCAGCTAAAAAGCATATAATTTTCAAAGTGTTTAAAATAATTAAACATTAAGCGTTCACAATGTTTCTCGCAATATTTGAAATTATACAGGTTTGAACGGTAAAAACAACAGTGAGTTTTTTTGAAAGAAATTACATGGTTTATTAATAAAATATATCCAGTCGTTTTAAATGTCACTTGATACTACCTGATATGATACTTTATTATAATATATTTATTGTCTTTAAAATGTCTTTAAGTTGAATTAAAAATTATAGTTTGCAATGCGCATTTCTAAAACATTTTAAATCTTTGAGGCCTTAAAACTAAAGTTTTTTCTTAAAATAATTTTTAGATTAATTCTTGGAGATTTCAAATTTTTAATCTCACATTATTGCACTTTCAAATACAAATAATTATTCACAATTTCAAAACTATTTCACTGTTAAATATTTAAAAATTTCATATTGAAAGCTGGTTTTGAATTCTACAATTTTAGATGTGAATATAAAGCAATTTCGAATTGAAAAGCTCAAAATTGTAGAATTTAAAAAAATGAAATCATATTACAGAAATTTTGTTTTTTATTCTTTATTTTGATTTTTAATGTAAAATCTTAAAATTGTCTGACTTTCAGTTAAAGATTCAAACAAATAAATAATTTTAAATAAAAAAATTTTTGATTGTAAAATTTCGAGAATGAATAATAGTTCTAAAGACAGATTTAAAGTTAAATTAAACTATTTGAAATTGATAGATCAGTAAATGAATAATTTCGGTAATTTTAAATGATTACAATTTTGAAGTTCTAAATTTATATGTTTAATTCTGAATTTTTAATTTTTCCTTTTTATAGGTTTTGGTTTTGTTATTGAAATCGAATTGGTTAAATTTCAGAAAGTATAGTTGGCAATTAAAAAATTATTCATTTTTAAGAGATTCAAATTTACTTAATGATAATAATAAAGTAATTTATTTCAAACAATTAAAAATTGAAAGGGTATGAGTATAAAAAAGTTTAAAAACTCAATTTTTGGTGGCTAACATTTTTTACAGTTTGAAATGTATCTCGAATTCGCTCAAGTTTCAACGTTCTGGAGTGGAAATTTTTTCCTTTTTAATGTCTCCTATTTAAAATAACTATTTATTTATTAACATTTTTTTACAATAATTCAATTCATTCATTGATATTGGAAAAATTTGTCTATTTATCTTTAATGTTAAATTATAATTTTGTTGTGTAATAACAATTCTAGAATTCTAGAATTTCAAAAGCTTTAACTTTGAAAAAGTAAATTTAGTTTTCAATATAAAATTGTCAAATCTTAATGGCTTTGAATAAAAATTTTTCAACTTCAAAAATTTACAATTTTTAATTATTTAATTTTAAACGCTTTTATTTAAAAATAATATCATTTTTTGTCCTAATTGTCATATTTTCGAAATTTTAATCTGAAATCATTTAGTTCCGTGATTCTTCAATCTAAAATAAAATCGTTTAATTTTTAGCGCTTCGACTTAGAAATTATACAATTCAACTCCTTTTTCTAATTATATGGTCCAGAATCGTTCAATATATATATTTTTTAGATTTCAGACGCTCTCAATTCAAAATTATTAATTATGGTTTTAAGAAATAATAAGATATAAAACTTGAAACTAGTGGAAATTTTTTGCATTTGAGATAATACATGCTTTGCAGAGTGAAAACTTCATTTTTTAAATTCCCTGATTTCTTCACCAATTTTTTATTATTTCTGACATTTAAATACCATTACTTTAATACTGTAATATTTTTAACATAGTATGTGTATATGTATTTATATATGTGTATATGTATATGTTGATTCTCTTTATTCAAAAAGTCTACCATTAAATTTTTTGTTCTGAATTCACCTCTTTTGGCAAAAATTTTATTATTTGGTTTACTTTTTTCTCCTTTTTTCACTTTTTTTTGGCTTTAAAATTCAAGAATTTGGTTACATTCTTTTCTTTCTTGACTGAAAAATATTTCATAGTTAAAAATTTAACTTTTTTGTTGAAAATCGTCTTTTTAGTTTGAAACATCATCATTTGTGGTAGAAATTTAATCTTTTTTTAGTTAAAAATTGAACTTTTGGTTGTAAATTTAACTGTTTTGGTTGAAGTTTGAAGTGAAACTACATTCTTGTTTCTTTAAACATTCGTTTTTTTAGAAAAAAATTGAATTTTAACTGAAAATGTAACTATTTCCTTTTTTGTTGAAAATTCGTTTTGTTTAGTTGAAAATTAAACTATTTGGCTGTCATTTTTTAATTCTTGACTGAAAAATCTATTATTTGCTTAAAAATTCGTCTTTATTCGATGAACTCAACTATTTTTTATTTAAAATTAAAATATTTTTCAGATAAAATGTCAACTATCACATTTTTTGTTGGAAATCCTTATATTGTGGTTAAAACTTTTATTAATTGCTTGAAAATTAATTTTTTTCTAAATAAAAAATTTGGTTTGAAATTTCATTTTTTTGTTGTTGAAATTCAACTATTTTGTAGATAATTTATTTATTTTAGTTAAAAATTCAACTGCTTGTTTAAAAGTTGAACTTTGTTAATTTTTTTTTTTGAAGATTCGTCTCTTTCGTCCAAAATTGAACTATTTTGTTAAATAAATAGTTTTTTATTGTTAAGAAATTATTTTTTAAATTTAAAATGTAACTGCAGTTTTTTTATTGCTCTTGTTTGGTTAAAAATTTAACTATTTGGTTAAAAATTTGGTTATTCCTGACTGAAAAATCTTTCTTGGTTGAAAATTCAACTTTTTTGTTTAAAATCTTCTTTTCAGTTTGAAAATTTATAATTTTTGGTAGAAATTCGTCAAAAAATTCTTCCTTTTTTTAACTATCAACTTTTACATTTTTCATTGACAATTAATATTTTTGGTTGAAAATTCAATATTTTGTAGAAAATTCATCTTTTTGACTTAAAAATTAAACAGTTTGGTTGAAAAAAAAGAAAAACTTTTATGTTAAAAAATCGTATTTTTTTAAGAATAGAACAAATCTTTTTTGGTTAGAATATTAATATTCTTTCTTGTCTAAAAAATCTTTCTTGGTTTGAAATTTATACTTTTTAGTAGAAATTTTGTATTTTTTGATCAAAAATGCAAATGTTTAGTACGAAATTAATTATTTTAACTGAAAATGTAAATATTTTGCTTTTGAAGGAAATTGATCGTTTTTGGTTGAAAATTCAACTACGTGGTTCAATGATAAACTACTTTTTTTAAATTCATTTTTTCTTTGCTTTAAAATTCGTCTTTTTGGTAGAAAATGGAACTATTTTGCAAAAAATTCGTTTTTTTTGTTGAACATTAATTTTAATTGAAAAAATTACTCTTCTATGTTGGGTTGAAAATTTTTTTTTGTAGTAGATTGAACATTATTTTTTGTTTTAAAATTCAATTTTTATGTTGAAAGATCGTCTTTTTGGTTGAAAAGTTCATGAATTTGGCTCAAATTTTTTTTCTTGACTAAAAAATCTTTCTTAGTTAAAAATTTAACTGTTTTCTTGAAAACGTAATTATTTTGTTGAAATTTTAACTCTTAAATTAAAAATGTACCTATTTTGTTGAAAATTCATTTTTTGTGAAATATCAACTATTATATTTTTAATTGAGAATTCATCTTTTTTATTTTTTTGGTTGAAGATTCTTCTGTATTGACGAAAATTTACCTATTTTACTAAAATCCGTTTTCTTTTTGGTTAAAAATTATTTTTTCAATTGAAAATGTAACTTTTTAATTTTTTTTTTGAAAATTGTTTTTGTTTAGTTGAAATTTCAACTATTTGGTTGAAATTTTTTTCTTTATTGATTGAAAAATCTTTCCTGGTTGCAATACTTTTCTTGGATGAAAATTCATCTTTTTTATTGTAAAATTGTCTATAATTAAAAATTTCAAAATTTGGTTAAATTTTTGTCTTTCTTTACTGAAAAATCTTTCTTCGTTAAAAATTTAGCTTTTTTGTTGAAAAATATTCTTTATAGTTTTAAAACTCATAATTTGTGGTTAATTTTTTTTTTTAGTTGAAAATTCTACTTTGTTCTAAAAAAATGTGTATTTTTGATTTAAAAATTTGGAAATTTGTTTGAAATTTTTTTCTTTCTTGACTGCAAAATCTTTCATGGTTGAAAGTTTAACTATTTTGTTGAAAAATAGTCATTTTAGTTTTAAAAAAAATATCATTTTTGGTAGAAATTTGATTTTTTTTAGAGGTAAAATCGAACTGTTTAGTTGAAAATTAATCTGTTTTGGGCGAGGATTCAACTATTTTGCTAAAAGAATTCGTCCTTTTTGGTTAAACTCGACTGTTTTTTATTAAAAATTAAAATATTTTTTGGTTAAAGATTCTTATCTTTGGTAGAACATTCAACTAATTTGTAACAAATTTTTTTTTGAGTTAAAAATTTTTTTTTAATTAAAATGCAACTATTCAATTTTTTGTTAAAAATTGCTCTTTTTCTGTTAAAAATTCAACAGTTTGGTTCAAATTTTTTTCTATTCGCTGATAAATCTTTTTAGGGTTAAAATCCAACTTTTTTGTTATAAAACCGTCTTTCTTGCTTGAAAATTCAAGAATTTTGTTAAAATTTCTTTCTTTCTTGAAAAATCTTTCTTGGTTGAAAATTCAACTTTTTTTGTTTCGTAATTTTCTATTTAGATTAAAAATTCATAATTTTCTGTAAGAATTTGATCTTTTTTGGTTACAAATGCAACTTTTTGGTTCAAATATAATCCTGTATGTGTGAGGATTCAACTCTTTTTTTGAAAATTTATTCTTTTTTAATTATATATAAATTTTTCAATTTTTTGTTGAAAATTAAAATCTTTTTTTTTCTTGTCAGAATATTAAATACATTTTTCACTGAAAAAATCTATAGCTCGGTTAAAAGTTAAACTATTTTGTTAAAAAGATCTTTTTTGTGCTTGAAGGTTGACCATTTTATTTGAAAAATCATCTTTTTACGTGAAAATTAATTATTTTGTTGAAAATTCAACTATTCTGTAGAAAATTCGTCCTTTAGACTTGAAAATTCAACAATTTGGTTGACATTTTTCATCTTTCTTGCCTGAAAAATCTTTTTTGATTGAAAAATACTTTAACTATTTTAAAATTAAAACTCATTTTTTTTTAGTTAACACATCAATTTAAACATTTTTAAAATAAGAATTCGTCGTTTTCTATCAAAAATTAACCTACTTGGTTAAAAATTCATTTTTCCGGTTGAAAATTGATCTTTATGGCTATATGTAGTATTTTTTCCTGTGAACTCTGTTATCGAATTCGTATTTTTTGCCTCTCATACCATACCACACACCTTTTAACTATACCACACATTTTGGATGTGTGGTATTGTATGAAAGGCCGGTCAGCCTGCTGTCTCGCACTTTACCTACCACATTGTTAAAAATTAATTTTTTGGTCAAAGATTCATCTCTTTGGTTGAAAATTTAACTATTTAGTTGAAAAATCGTCTTTTTGTCTTGAGTATCCAACAATTTGATTAAAAAATCATCTATTTTGTTTAAACCTATTTTAGGATAAATTCAACTCTTTTATTTAAAATTAAATTTTTTGGGTAAGAATATCAAATATTACATTTTGCGTTGAAAATTAAACTTAAAGCGTTGAAAATAAAATTTTAATTAGAACTAAAAATTAATTTTATTCTAAAGAGATTATTCCGTTATCTTTGCGAAGCCTTTTATCGAAAAAAAACGTTTTATAACACACAACAAAATGATGTGACCCACTTGTTTCATAATGTATTAATTACAACACCACTCGATATTTTTTCACGAAAACCAGTTGATCTGGTTGTAATTTTTCTTCTGCCTTAAAATTCCTATTAATTGAGTTGGTCCAGATACTGAACTGGACCATAAATTTCAGATGCTGCGGTACCATTTCCGAATGGTTGTACCAACATAAAAGCAAATCGCTCCTTGTCTTGCGCATCTTGGCTCGCATCTCGAGTGTGTGGTGTGTATGAGAGTCCCGGCAGCCTGTGGTCTCGTACCTTACCTACCACTTTGCCTTTGCCATTTACCTTGAAGAGGACGCGGCCGGTCGCAGGGAAGTGGAAGGTGAAGTGCCTCTCTCTCTTCGGGTGGGGTGATTCTCGCTTGCTTGCTTGCTCGCTTCGTGGTGGGGGACCCAAGCGGGAACCAGAGAGGGGACTAAAGCGAAGGACCGTTGCACCGACCGGATAGGACTTTGAACCCGCTGTGTGGTAAACAACAGGTACATTGCACCCTACGTAATTTGTAAGAACTGAAGATGTTCCAGGGACCAGGACATGAGATGAGGGGAATCGGAAAGAGAAAGAAACAATCAGAAATAAGGAGTCATCTTTTTGCTGGTATTTTTTTTAGTGTGAAAAAATAGGGAGAAAAAAGTCACCAGAAAGTAACACGTCGGCAGTTAAACAGACCCCAGTTCGTCAGTGCGATGATATTTGTGATTGGACACCAGTTCAGGAAACATCCGAAGAGGCACGTTCTGAAGAACGTGCCTTGCATTTTCTTCAGTTCGAAAGAACTGAACACCCACGGTTTCTTTTGATTCAGTGCTTTGATGTAAAAAAATTTTTTATTAGTCATTGTTGTCAGTTGAAACCGAAGGGAATTTTCAACCAAAAATATTAATTGTCAACTAAAGAGATGAATTTTCAAGTAAAATAGAGAATCTTTAACTGGAATAGTTATATTTTTCAGTTGAAATGTAAATTTTTAACAAAAAAAGAGATTTTTTAACTAAATAGTTAAATTGTCATTAAAAAAATTAATTTTTCAACACAAAAAAAAAATTAAATTTCAACAAAATATTTAAGTTTTTAATCAAAAATATGAATTTTCAAGCAAAAATCTTAGTTTTCAACAAAAAAGATGAATTTTCAATGAAGAATCTTAATTTTCTACCAAAAAACGAAATTTAATCAAAATACATTAATTTTCACCCAAAAACGATAAATTTTCACAAAAACTGAAACAGATGCATTTTCGGTTTAAAAAATTAATTTTTAAATAAAAAACTCGAATTTTTCAATAAGAACAAGAATTATGAAACTGAATTTTTAACAAAATAATTGAACTTTCAACCAAGTAGTTAAACTTTCAACTAAAAAAAAAGAAAATTTTTAACCAAACAGTTAAATTTTTACCTAAAAAAGAACAAATTTTTACCAGCAATGGAATGGTTAAATTTCCATTTAAAAATTGATTTTCAAGCAAAAAATAAAAAGAAATTTTCAACAAACTAACTTTTCAACCCAAGAGAGTAATTTTCATGTAAAATTTTAAATCTTCAACTGAAATAGTAAAATTTTTAATTAAAATATAAATTTTCAAGAAAAAACAACGATTTTTCAACAAAATAGTTGAATTGTCAAAAAATTAATTTGAACAAAACACATTAATTTCCACCTGAGAAAGGTAAATTTTCACCAAAAATGAAATAGTTACATTTTCGGTTCAAGTAGTTAAATTTCGAACTAAAAAATGAAATTTTGACAAAATTGTTGAATTTTTTACAAGTATATTAATTCTTAACCAAAAGAGATAAATTCTAAAAAATGTAATAAATTGACATTTAATAAACAAAACAGATTTTAATTCTAAATAAAAAACAGTTAAAGTCAAACAAATAGACGAATTTTCAACCAAATAGTTGAATTTTCAGCTAAGAAAGATAAATTTTTGATCAGAAATGGAATATTACATTTTCAATTTAAAAATAATTTTTTAACCAAAAAATTGAATTTTCAAAAAAATAGTAAAATTTTCAACTAAAGTGATGCTTTTTTAACGAAAATATAAATTTTTAACAAATAACTTAAACCAGCTAGTTGAGCTTTCAATCAAAAAGACTATTTTAATAAAATAATTGAATTTCAATTGAATAATTAAATTTTGACCTAAAAAAGATAAATTTACAATCTAAAAAGAAATAGTTGACTTTCCAGTTAATAGAAATGATTGTTAACCAAGAAAAAAATCAAATTTTTAGCAAAATAGTTAAATGTTTTACCAAAATAGTTTAATTTTTAACCAAAAAGAATTAATTTTGTTGGCAGAAGATTATTTTTTTTACCAAAAAAGACAAATTTTTAATAAAATACATAAATTTTCATCCAAATAATTAAATTTTCAACTAAAAAAATAAATTTACAATCTAAAAAAAATAGTTAACTTTCTAGTTAATAAAATTAATTGTAAACCCAAAAAAAATTAAATTTTCAGCAAAATAGTTAAATTTTTCACCAAAATATTTTAATTTTTAACCAAAAAGGATTAATTTTCTTGGCAGAAGATTATTTTTTTACCAAAAAAGACAAATTTTTAATAAAATACATAAATTTCTATCCAAATAATTAAATTTTCAACTAAAAAAAGATAAATTTACAATCTGAAAAGAAATAGTTAAATTTTCAGTTTATAAAATTAATTGTCAACCAAGAGAAAAACCAAATTTTAGCAATATAGTTAAATTTTTAAAATAGTTTAATTTTTAACCAGAGGATAAATTTTCTTGGCCGAATATTAATTTTTTACCAAAAAAGACAAATTTGTAATAAAATACATGGAAATTTCATTCAATGAATTGAATTTTCAAACACATGATTAAATTTTTAACTAGCAAAGATAAATTTAAAATCAAAACAGGAACAGTTCAATCTTCATTTAATAAAATTAATTTTCAACTAAGACAAAAATCGAATTTTCAACAAAATAGTTACATTTTTCACCAAAATAGATAAATTTGTAACTAAAGGATAAATTTTGTTGTTTAAGATCAAAAAGAAATCTAGTTTACCCTAAAAAATTTTTTTATGCAAAATACAAATATTAATTTTTTACCAAAAAAGGCGAATTTTTGACAAAATAATTGAACTTTCAAGGAAATAGTAAAAGTTTTAACCAAATAATTGAATTTTTAACAAAATAATTAGGTTTTCAACTAAATAATTGAATTTTTAACAAAATAATTAATTTTTCAACACAAAAAAAATGAATTTGCAATCAAAAATGTTAGTTTTCAACTAGAAAGGTGTATTTTCATAATAAGGAATCTTAATTTTCTACCAAAAAACGAAATTCCAATCAAATACATTAATTTTCAGTTAAAAAGACAGATTTTTACCGAAAAAGAAATAGTAACATTTTCAGTTCAAAAAATAAATTTTTAACCCAAAAATCGAATTTGCAAGAAAAAAGTTAAATTTTCAACCAAACTGTGTTCAACTAAAAACAAGAATCTTCAACTATAAAACTGAGTGTTCAACAAATTAGTTCAACTTTTAACCAAGTACTTGAATTTTTAACTAAAAAAAAGCTAAATATTGAATAGGTAAATTTTTAGTTAAAAAAATTAATTTTCAAAAAAAAAGGAATTCGCAATATTGTTAAATTTTTAAGCAAAAAAATAAATAAAAATAAAACATGAATCTTTAACTAAAAACGAGTCACTCTCTGAAAACCAACGACACTCTGTCCTAAATGAAAAAATGGATTTCAAAGAAGCTCTAGCCGTTTATAGGCCTCTCTGTAGGAAAATTCGGATTTTCACTGGACAACGAACTTTAAAGTAAAAAATAATTTCTGCTGTGCCATGAGCAAGAAGGTGTCTAAAATTCAAAGAAAATATTATCAAAAAAAATAGTAAAGCAAAGCTTTACTGTCAAAATAAAAAGTCAGGAAATTTTTTAATGAAGCTTTGCTTTATTATTTCGCTACTATTTTTCAAAAATTACTTCAGAGATGAAAAAAATAGGGTCAATAGTGGCATAAATTTGGAAAAAACGTAGCAAAATATAAAAGCATAGCATTATTTTCAAAATTCAATGACTTTTCTCTGACCGGTAATATTCTGAATTAAGCTTCCAAGCAATAGCTTGTTATAATTCGAAAAAAATTTTCTTTGAAATTTAGATAATTTACTCACTTCAGAGATAAAAAACAGTGTCAATGAATAGTGGCATAAATTCGGAAAAATAGTAGCAAAATAGTAAAGAAAATATTCATTTTCAAAATGTCCTGACTGTTCATTTTGAAAATGACGCTTTGCTTTCCTATTTGGCTACCATTTTCCAAATTTATGACAATATTGACACTATTTTTAATCTCGTGAAGTGAATCCGAGCCCTGGAAA
>JAUELO010000150.1:1285231-1305258 GCA_032357855.1 Amphibolips quercusostensackenii
ACATACATCGCATGTTTATCACACATAAAAATTTTAATATTATATTACACTTACGTATAAAATGTAGCAATCCGACAAACGCAAAAAGTACATCTTCGCTTTTTCTCAAGAGACAAAATTATAGAAAACAGAAATCTAATTTTTCATGAAGTGCGTAAAAGAACTGACACGACAAATGTCTGCTATATATACCATAAACTTTTATCGATTCCGTCAAACAATGACGGTTCATATATTTTTCAAAATTAATCGAGTGGAAGAATGCAGATTGTTGGTATCACATATCAAAAATTTTCCTTATTTGCTAAATTACTCATGGAACTTTCAGAATTGTTAAAAAGTAGAACATGTGTTCAAGGTTGCATGGCGACAGTAAAAAGCAAAATTAAAATTCTTTATCTTCTAAGTTGCTGTCTCATTTATGAAGGTGCAAACAAAAACAAAAAAATTGAAGTCGCCATTAAAAGGCATCATAAAATTCCACCGATAAATATGTCACTGTGATCGTGCGTCTGTCGGATCGCGCTGTTCGCGCTTGATAATGTATTTACCTATGATTATGCTCTTTTACGTTGTACCCTTGGAAAGAGTCAGCTGAATAAATTTGGCCATCTCCTGTATTTATCTGAACGCTCTTTCGACCATGACGAGCAAGATCATGACCAGGAAGTGAATGTTTCTCTTAAAGATTTCCGGTAACATAATGATCCGATATTCGGATAAAAATGAAAACGATCATAGGATTAGGCTCGTTTACGGTGTATCCAGAAGGGTGCATCTAAGTCGGCGAAATGTTCGAGAAGTCCGTGAAAATAGCCATCCTGCATTGTCACCACAAGAAGATTAATTTTCTGTCAAACAAGACATTTCAACCAAAAATGGAATAGAGAAATTTTCAGCTCAAACGATTAGTATTAAGAAAATAAAGAAGATTTTTGAGCAAAAAAAGTTAATTTTTGAATGAAAGAGATGAATTTTCAACTGAAATTATGAATCTTCGACAAAAGAAAATAAATTTTTAACAAACCGGTTCATCTTTTAACCAAATATTGTTGAATTCTCAACGATATATGTAGTGATTGATATTTCAAACAAAAAATAATTTTCTTTCAAATGAACAATTGAACTCAATCAAAGAAGATGAATTTTAAAGCGGAAATGATGAATCTTCAGAAAAAAAAAAAAATTTTTATCAAAGTAGTTCAAGTCTAGAACTAGCATACTTCAACAAAATTGATATTCAACCATTAAAAGACGAATTTTCAACAAAATAGATCAATTTACAATTAAAAAGCATTTTCAACTAAAATCATGAATTCTCAACAAGAAAAAAAAATTTTAAACAAAGTAGTTCAATTTTCAACAAAGTTGTGGAATTTTCAACTAAAAGCGATATATTGTCAACTAAAAACTATACTTTTTAAACTAAAGAGTAAAGAATTAGTTTTCAGATAAAAAATAATTTTCAACAATAAAAATAAATTTTCGATCAAAGAATCAATTTGGTACAAAATTAGTTGAATTTGCAACAAAAAAGTTATATTTTTAACCATAAAAATTAATTTTTTACCAGAGAAGACTGTGATTGATTGATTTCAGTCAAAAAGATTGATATTTAACTGAATTTTCAAAAGAATTGATTTTTCAACTAAAAACGATTTCACAACAAAAAGTGAAACATTAAAATTTCTACTAAAAAAAAATTATTTAAAAAATAAACTTCATTTTCTACCCAAAAAAATAAATTGCAATAAAATACATTAATTTTCAATCAAGAAAAACCAATTTTTGCCAAAAATAAAACAACTAAATTTAACTAAAATCAAGAATTTTTAATTGGAAAAAAAACGTTTAACTGACATAGTGAATCTTGAACCAATAAAACGAATTTTTAACAGAAATGATTTTTTAACTGAAAACGATTTTACAATCAAAACTGGAATATGAAAATTTTCACAAACAAAAAACTAATTTTTAAAATAATAAAAAAACGAATTTTCAACACGATATTTAAGTTTTTTACCCAAATAGTTTAATTTTTAACCAAACCGATAAATTTTCAAGCAAGAAATTTAATTTTCTAAAAAAAAAAATAAATTTTAAGAAAATACATTAATTTCTAAACAAGAAAGACGAATTTTCACCAAAAATAACATAACTGAATTTCTAGTTGAAAAAAATAATTGTTTACAAAAAAACAAAATTTTTAACAAAATACGTCAATTTACAATTAAAAAATAATTTTCAACTAATATTTCGAATTTTCAACCAGTAAAATTTATTGTTAACAGAAATACTGAATTTTTAACCAATAAAATGAATTTTCAACAAAACTGATTTTTCAACTATAAGCGATTTTACAATCAAAACTTGAATATAAAAATTTTCACCTGAAAAAAATTAATTAAAAAAAGAATTAATTGAAAAAATACGAATTTTTGACAAAATAGTTAAATTTGTCACCAGAATATTTCAATTTGCAAGCAAACCAATGAATTTTCAAGCAAGAAACTTAAATTTCTAAAAAAAAAAATTAATTTCAACAAAATACAATTATTTCCAACTAAGTAAGACGAATTTCTACCAAAAATAAAAGAACTAAATTTTCAGCTTAAAAACGAATTTTCAACAAAATAGATTAATTTTTAATTAGCGAAGCATTTTCAACTGAAATCAAGAATTTTCAACCAGAAAAATGAATTTTTAACTGAAATAGTGAATCTTCAACCAATAAAACGAATTTTCAACAGAATTGATTTTTCAACTAAAAAAGATTTTACAATGAAAACTTGAATAATAAAATTTTCATTTAAAAAAATAACTTAAAAAAACGAATTTTTACCAAAATATATTAAATTTCAAACAAAAAAGCATTTTCAGCTAATATTAAGAATTTTCACCACGAAAAATTAATTTTTACCACGAAAAATGAATTTTTAACCAAAATAGTGGATCCTTAAGCAACAAAATGAATTTTTAACAGAATAGATTTTTCAACTAAAAAAGATTATACAATGAAAACTGAAATATTAAAATTTTCATTAAAAAAATAATTTTCAAAAAAAAAGATACGAATTTTCAACACAATAGTTAAATTTTCTACCAAAATAGTTCAATTTTCAAGTAAAACGATTTATTTTGAAGCAAGAAATTGAATTTTCTGAAAAAAAATTTAAACAAAATACATTAATTTTCAACCAAAAAAGACAAATTTTCACCAAAAATAAAATAACTGAATTTTCAGTTAAAAAAATTATTCTTTTACAAAAAAAAGAGCTTTCAACAAAATAGAATAATTTTCAATTAGAAAAGCATTTTCAACTAAAATCAAGAAATTGCAACAAGAAAAATTATTTTTTAACTAAAATAGTGCGTCTCTAACCAATAAAATGAATTTTCAACAGAATTGATTTTTTAAATAAAAACGACTTCACAATAAGAACTGGAATATTGAAATTGTTGATTGAAAAAATTAATTTAAAACAGCACGAATTTTGAACAAAATAGTTTAGTTTTCCACCAAAATGGTTCAATCTTTAACCAAAGTGATACATTTTTAAACAAGAAATTTATTTTTTACAAAAACATAAAAAAAATTTACAAAATACATTAATTTTCAACTAAAAAAGACAAATATCAACACAAAAAATTTAATTTGTGGTTGAAAAATTAATTTTTAATCAAAAAAACGATTTTATAACTAGAAAAATTAATTTTTTACTAAAATAGTGAATGCTCAACCAATTAAACGAATTTTTAGAGAACTAATTTGTCAACTGAAACGATTTTACAATAAAAACTGGAATATTAAAATTTTCTTTAAAAAAATTAATTAAAAAAAATGAATTTTCAACAAAATAGTTCAGTTTTCCACTAAAATAATTTAATTTGTAACCAGACCGATTAATTTTCTAGCAAGAAATTCACTTTTCTGCAAGAAAATTTTTTTTAAAACAGTATTTTTAACAAAACAGATCAATTTTAAATTAAAAAAGCATTTTTTATTATTATAAAAAAATTGTAACCAGAAAACTGAATTTTGACCAAAATAGTGAATACATAGCCAATAAAAACAATAAAAACTCGAATAAAAAATTTTCGCTTCAAAAAATTAATTTGAGAAAAAACGAATTTTCAAAAAAATAGTTAAATTTTTTAACAAAATAGTTCAATTTTTAACCAAGCCGATAAATTTTCAAGCAAGAAACTTCATTTACTTAAAAAATAAAATAAATTTTTGAAAAGTACACTAATTTTTAACTAAGAAAGGCAAATTCCCACCAAAAATAAAATAACTAAATTTGCAGTTAAAATTAATTCTTAATTAGAAAAAAAAACTAATTTTCAAACGGAAAAATTCATTTTTAACTAAAATAGTGGATCCTCAACCAATAAAATAAATTTTTAACAGAATAGATTTTTGAACTAAAAAAGATTTTACAACGAAAACTGGAATATTAAAATTTTCATTCAAAAAAAAAAAATTAAAAAAAAAGAAACAAATTTTCAACAAAATAGTTCAATTTTCAACTAAAACGATTCATTTTCAAGCAAAAAACTTAATTTTCTTAAAAACTAAAATAAATTTTTTTTAAATACAATAATTTTTAATTAAGAAAGGCGAACTCTCACCAAAAATAAAATAACTAAATTTGCAGTTAAAATTGATTCTTAATTTAATAAAAAAAACAAATTTTTAAACAGAAAAATTATTTTTTACCTAAAATAGTGGATCCTCAACCAAAAATGAATTTTTAACAGTATAGATTTTTTAACTAAAAAAGATTTTACAACGAAAACTCGAATATTAAAATTTTCATTAAAAAAAAATAATTTTCAAAAAGAAAAGAAACGAATTTTCAACAAAGTAGTTAAATTTTCTACCAAAATAGTTCCGTTTTCAACCAAAACGATAAATTTTCAAGCAAGAAACCTAAATTTCTAAAACAAAATATTTAAATACATTAATTTTCAACTAAGAAATACAAATTTTCGCTAAAAATAAAATAACTAAATTTTCAGTTAAAAAAATTATTTTTTACAAAAAACAGATCAACAAAATAGAATAATTTTCAATTAAAAAAACATTTGCAACTAAAATCAAGAATTTGCAACCAGAAAAATTAGTTTGAATCTCTAACCAATAAAATGAATTTTTAACAGAATTGATTTTTTAACTAAAAACGATTTTACAATGAAAACTGGAATATTAAAATTTTCGATTCAAAAAATTAATTAAAAAAAAAACGAATTTTCAACAAAATAGTTCTGTTTTCCACCAAAATAGATCAATTTTTAACCAAAATGATACATTTTCAAACAAGAAACTTAATTTTTCACAAAAACACAAAAAATTTTTACAAATTACATTGATTTTCAACGAAAAAAGACAAATATCCACACAAAAAATTAAATTTGTAGTTAAAAAATCAATTTTTAATCAACAAAACGAATTTTCAACCATAAAAGTTATTTTTTAACTAAAATAGTGAATCCTCAACCCATTAAACGGATTTTTACAAAATCAATTTTTCAACTGAAACGATTTCAAAATAAAAACTGGAATATTAAAATTTTCGATTAAAAAAAATAATTTAAAAAAAAACGAATTTTCAACAAAGTAGCAAAATTTTTCAATAAAATAGTTCAATTTTTAACCAAAATAGTTCAATTTTTAACCAAAATGATCAATTTTCAAATAAAAAACTGAATTTTTTACAAACAAAAGGAAAAAATTTTTACAAAGTACATTCATTTTTAACTAAATAAGACAAATTTTCACCAAAAAAATTAAATTTGCAGTTTAAAAATTCATTTTAAATTTAGATAACGAATTTTCAACCAAAAAACTAATTTTTAACTAAAATAGTGAATCCTCCACCAATTAAACGAATTTTCACAGAATTAATTTTTCAACTGAAACGATTTTACAATGAAAACTGGAATATTTAAATTTTCTAAAAAAAAAATTAATTTTTGAAAAACGAATTCTCAACAAAATAGTTTAGTTTTCCACTAAAACAGTTCAATTTTCAACCAAACTGATTAATTTTGAAGCAAGAAATTCACTTTCCTGCAAACAAAAAATTTAAAAAAAAAATTTCAATGAAACAAATCAATTTTCAATTAAAAAAGAATTTTCTACTGAAATCAAAAATTCTTACAAAAAAAAATAAATTTCGAACCAAAATAGTAAATCTTTAACCAATAAAAACAATCAAAACTGGAATAAAAAGTGTTTGCTTAAAAAAATTAATTAAAAAAAAAAACGAATTTTCAACAAAATAGTTAAATTTTTCACCAAAATAGTTCAATATTCAACCAAACCGATGAATTTTTAAGCCAAAAACATAATTTTGTAAAAAAAAAATAAATTTAAAAAAAATACTTTAATTTTCAACTAAGTAAGACACATTTTCACAATAAATAAAATAAATAAATTTTCAGTTAAAAAAATTAGTTTTTAATGAAAAAAATTAATTTTCAACAAAATAGATCAAATTTTAATTAAAAAAGCATTTTCAACTAATATCAAGAATTTTTAACCAAAAAAAATGGATTTTTAACTAAAATACTGAATTTCTAACCAATAAAATGGATTTTTTACAGAATTGATTTTTCAACTAAAAGAAATTTTACAATCAAACCGGAATATTAAAATTTTCACTTAAAAAAATTAATTAAAAAAAAAATAAACGAATTTTCAACAAAGTAGTTACATTTTTCACCAAAATAGTTTAGTTTTCAAAGAAACCGATAAATTTTCAAGCAAGAAACTTAATTATCTACAAAAAAAAAAATAAGTTTCAATAAAATAAATCAATTTTAAACTAAGAAAGATAAATTTTTACGAAAAATTATATAAAGTAATTTACAGTTAAAAAATTAATCTTTAACCAAAAAGAAACGAATTTTCATTTAAAAAAAAGCATTTTTAACCAAAATCAAGAAGTTTCAACCAGAAAAGTAAATTTTTAAACAAAATGATAAATCTTTTGCAAATAAAATGAATTTTTAATAGAATTAATTTTTCAACTAAAACCGATTTTACAATCAAAACTTGAATATTAAAATTTTCGATTACAAAAATTAATTTTAAAAAACGAATTTGTAACAAAGTAGTTAAATTTTTTACCAAAATAGTTCAATTTTCAACCAAACCAATAAATTTTGAAACAAAAAACTTAATTTTTTCCAAAAAACAAAAAATTTCAACAAAAAAAACAGAACTTTTAACAAAACAGATCAATTTGCAATTAAGAAAGAATTTTCTACTAATATCAAAAATTTTTGACTAGAAAAATGACTTTTGAACCACAATAGTGAATCTTACACCAATAAAAACAAGCAAAACTGGAATAAGAAATGTTCGCTTGAAAAAATTAATTAAAAAAAAAGGAATTTTCAACGAAATAGTTGAATTTTCCACCAAAATAATTCAATTTTCAACCAAACCGATAAATATAAACAAGAAACTTAATTTTTTACAAAAAACAAAAAATTTTCAACAAAATACATGAATTTTCAACTAAAAAAGACGAATTTTCACCCAAAAAAAAATTTGAATTTGCAGTTAAAAAAATTAATTTTTCACAAAAAAAAAACAAATTAAAAAAAAAATAGATCAGTTTTCAATTGAAAAAGCATTTTCTACTAATATCGAAAATTTGGAACCAGAAAAATGAATTTTCAACCAAAATAATGAATCTTTAACCAATAAAATGAATTTTTAACAGAATTCATTTTTCAACTAAAAACGATTTTACAATCAAAACTGGAATAAAACATTTTTACTCAAAAAATAAATTTAAAAAAAATAAAAGAAATTTCAACAAAATAGTTAAATTTTTCACCAAAATAGTTTAATTTTCAACTAACCCGATAAATTTTCAAGCAAGAAACCTAATTTTCTAAAACAAAAAAGTTAAATATATTAATTTTCAACTAAGAAATACAAATTTTCACCAAAAATAAAATAACGAAATTTAGAGTTAAAAAAATTAATTCTTAATAAAAAAACAAATTTTCAAACAGAAAAAAAAATTTAACTAAAGTAGTAAATCGTCAACCAATAAAACGAATTTTTACAGAATTGATTTTTCAACTAAAAGCGATCTCACAATAAAAACTGGAATATTAACATTTACATTAAAAAAAATAATTTTCAACCAAAAAAAAACGAATTTTCAACAAAAAAGTTAGATTTTACATCAAAATAATTCAATTTTCAACCGAAACGATTAATTTTGCAGCAAGAAATTCAATATTCTAAAAAAAATATTCAAACAAAACACATTAATTTTCAACCGAAAAAGACAAATTTTAACCAAAAATAACATGACTAAATTTCCAGTTGAAAAATTTATTTTTTTACAAAAAAACAGAGGTTTCAAAAAAAAAAGATCAATTTTCAATCAAAAAAGCATTTTCAACTAAAATCAAGAATTTGCAATCAGAAAAAATAATTTTCAACTAAAAAAATAAATCTTTAAGAAATAAAATGAATTTTTAACAGAACTGATTTTTCAAATAAAAAAAATTTTACAATCAAAACTAAAATATAAAAATTTTTACTCAACTAAATTTTGTATAGACAAGAAAAAAGAAACGAATTTCCAACAAAATAGTTAAATTTTTTACCAGAATAATTTAATTTTCAATCAAACCGATAAATTTTCTAGAGAAAATCTTAATTTTTTACAAAAAAATAAATTTCAACAAAATGCATTATATTTCAACTAAGAAGGAAAATTTTTAGACAAAAATAAAATACCTAAATTATCGGTTAAAAAATTAATTTTCAACAACAAAAAAAACTAATTTTCAAGAAAGTAAATAAATTTTTAATTAAAAAAGCATTTTCAACTGAAATCAAAAATTTTCAACCAGAAAAATGAATTTTTAACCAAAATGATAAATCTTCAATCAATGAAATGAATTTTCGACAGAACTGATTTTTTAACTAAAAATGATTTCATAATCAAAACTGAAATATAAAAATTTTACTTGAAAAAATTAATTTTTGTAAAAAAAGGAACTAATTTTCAAAAAATAGATCAATTTTTGAATTGAAGTAGTTCAATTTTCAACTAAGTAGTGGAAATTTTAACTAAAAACGATACATTTTCAACTAAAAATAATTTCATCTAAACAAAAAAAAAATTAATTTCTAACAATACAGTTTAATTTTCGAACAAAAAATCAATTTGTTACAAAAATAGTTGAATTTCCAACAAACTAGATTAATTTCCAATCAAAAAAATTAATTTTTAATAATTTAATTTCCAGTCCAGAAAATAATGTTAAAAACAAAAAAAAATTGTTTAATAGAATAGCTGAATACTATTTAGATCACTGACGTAAATTACACCAATTTACCTGGATCACTTTGGATTATAATATTACCTAAATTATTTTAAATTAACTGAATTATAAGCGGATTATTGTGGATTACAAGTGCATTACCAAAATTATTTCGGATTATTCCAGATTTGAAGTGGATTATTCTAGATTACAAGAAGATTACATCAGAATACTGGGATTACAAGTATATTGATTAGGATTACAAGTGGATAAAGTCGGATTCAAACTGGATTAATTCAGATTAGAACTGTATTACCCTGGATTATGAGGGGGTTTCTCAGGAATGATTACTTTTTATTATTCCTTACCTAAAAGAATTTTAAAAATTTTCAATTACACTGGGAGTCCGATTTAAGTCCCTCCTATTTATGACCTTCCAAGAATTGTTGCCGCAATGGTTTCGGGAGCTTGCGCGGTCGAGAGAGGGTTGACTGTTTACATTCTGAGCGTGCGAATATTGTATTCGCTTTAAGGCAAGGTCATTCAAGATCATACTCGAAACCGGACTTAAATGGGATTCCCAGTGTAATTGTAAAAATCAATTCAGAAAGCAATAATTCATGAAAATTTATTTACTTAATTAATTATTAATTATTTTTTATCAATCCGGATAATCTGCCTAGCTGCTTGTATAGAATCGTGGCGCCAGTAATTTCCACACTGGATATGTATCATGTTCTGGGAATGGATCCTTTGGTACACCTGGAGAAAAAACTGGTATCGTTTTAATTGCCACTGTAGAAAATTGATAATTATGAAAACCCCCATAATTAGGAAAACACCTCAAGTCCAGCTGCACTGAAACCTATAATTTGACCTGAGTCCCAAATTCCTAAAAGATCAGATCTTCTTTATCAACAACGAAGAATTTGTGATCCCTGATAGTCTAATATTTTTCCTTAGACCATACTTCCTATTCATCCAGAAGGCTGAAACAAAGGTTTACTATCAGCAATTCCAAATTTTATGAGGTCATATATCGGATCTTTACGTCTGCATAAATTCGGACCAAAGAAAATTGACAAGACGTTTATTCCTTGCAGATGGTTGGTCGTCAAAGTCTGGGTATAATAAAAAGAAATTTAGAGCCTTCGATAATTTTTCACAGTCAGTATGTCAGTATATATGTAAGTCGCAAGTTGTAAGTTGTAAGATTTGAGTAGCTATGGTTCTCCAGTTCCAGTTCTGCTTTCCTGGAAGAGTCGTTAACTCAGATCTTTCCACTTCCGTGACTGATCCAAGATCGTCTGTAAAAAAAAGTCTGAATTCTCGACGTCCTCCAGGCTTTTCAATTAGAAGACTTTTCCGGCGATTGGTTGGGACGTCGTAAAACGACCTTCGTCAATTTTCATGTGCAGTGCTCGCATATACCAGCCAGGGACAAAAGGTCCATTCTTATATCTACCTGCCCTGCTGGTGATGAAAAACCTTTTTTATCTTCCCCTGCCTTCTCTGAGCCGAAAAGCTTGAAAGCGGCAGTGATTCCCCGTGACAGTTGACTTTTGCCGCTCTAGCTTTAAAAGATTCTGAGTTATTTCAAATGGTACACATTTTTTTCAAAGGGTGGGTTCCAATATCAGAAAATAGTCAAATAGTCAAATAGGGTACGAATGACTAGCATCTCGAGTACAAAAAAACTCTCACTGAAGGAATCCTGGATAAAGTCGCTAAAGTGCTACTGCCGTCCAAGGTAAGAAGATACGTAAGTGACTCTGCGGTTTAGGGTTATTTTCTTCATCCTGGAATTGGAAAAGACGACCTAAGCGACAATGTCACTTACGTATATTTTTACTTTGAAGTTCGGACCGAGTTCAACCCACCGCTGTCACCTTTTTATTTTTACAAAGACTTGCGACTTCATCCCACCGCTACCACCTTTTTATTCTTGCGAAGACTCGCGAGTTCATCCCACCGCGGCCACCTTTCTATTTTTACAAAAACCTGCGAGTTGATTCCACCGCTGTCACCTTTTTATTTTTACAGAAGCCTGCGAGTTGATTCCACCGCTGCCACCTTTTCATTTTTACGAAAGCCTGCGAGTTGAACCCACCGCTGCCACCTTTTTATTATTGCAAAGACTCGCGAGTTCATCCCACCGCTGCCACCTTCTTATTCTCGCGATTGTTTTGGGGACGACGTAGTGGTCAAAACCATTTCTTATGTAAGATACGAGAGGGTAACAATTCCAGTAATCCGCCCGATTATCCGAACTTGTAATCTAGTATTCCAGTATTCAGTATTCTGGGAGTAATTTACTTGCAATCCAGAGTAATCAAGGTATTTCGAAATAATTCACAGTTTTTAAATATTTTGTTAAACTTTATTATTTAATTAATCTTTTTGCCTGAAAATTAAACTTTTCCATTGTTGGTTGAAAATATTGATCTTGTTTAGTTGAAAATTCATGTATTTTGCTGAGAAATTATCTTTTTTGGAAGGAAATTAATCTGACTCGTCGAAAATTTAACTGTTTCATAAAATATTAATCTACTTTCTAGGACATTCAAAAATTTTGTTATAAAGTCAATTTCTTTGTTGAAAATTTAACTATTTTGTTGAAAATTCGTTTTTTCGTTTTGTTGAAGAATAATTTTTTTAACGGAAAATTGAACTATTCCATTTTTAGTTGAAAAATCATCTACTTTGTTAAAACTGAAACTACTTTCTTGAAAATTTATTTTTCTGATTAAAGATCACTAATTTTTGGTGAAAAATGGTCTTTATTATTTAAAAATTAATTTCTGTTGTCGTTGAAATTTCGTTTTTTTCTATGAAAATTAAATTAAATTACAAAACCGTTGTTTTTTTTGTGAAAATTTATTTTTAACTGGCTGAATATTTATTTTTTTTTTAGTTGAAAATTTAATTATTTTGTTAAAAATTCGTGTATTTTGTTAAAAAGTCATTTAGTATGTTGAAAATTTGTTTTTTTGTTTAGATAAAATTAATTTTTTAACTAAAAATTTAACTAATCCATTTTTACTTACAAATTTCTATTTTATAGTTGAAAATAGAACTACTTGATTAAAAATGCGTTTTTCTAGTTGAAGATTCTTGATTTTAGTTGAATATGGTTCTGTTGAAAATTCAATTGTTTTGGTGTAACTTCGTTTTTTTTTTTTGGTAAAATTTTGATTTTCAAACTGAAAATTTTGCTGCTTGATTTTTGGCAAAAATTTATCTTTCTTAGATGAAAATTCATGCACTTTGATAAAAATTGAACTTTTTTGTTAGAAAATTAATCCCTTTGCTTGAAAATTCATTTTTTTAATTGAAAATTGAATTCTTTTTGTGCAAAATTTAAAAATTTTGTTCAATATTTTTCTTTAAATTGATTTATTTAACTTTACTATTTTTTATTGTAAATTTATATCTTTTACATAATAATTTAAATATTGAAAATTCAACTCCTTTGCTGAAAATGGAACTACTTTATTGAAAATTCATTTTTCATTTTAATTTTAGTTAAAAAAGGTTTGGTTGAAAATTTAACTGTTTTATTAAAAATTCGTCTTTTTTTATAAAAATTCGTCATTTTGGTTAAAAATTTAACTATTTTTGTGAAAAATTTAAAGATTTTATTTAAATCTTTTTTTTCAGGTTGAAATTTTTTTTTTTTTTCAAGTGAAAATTTAATTATTCTATCTTTGATTATATATTTAACTATTTTATTCAAAATTCATTTTTTCGTTGGGTTCAAAAATAATTTTTTTAAGGAAAATTTAACTTTTACATTTTTATTGAAAATTCAACTACTTGCTTTCTTCATTCAAGTTGAAAATGGTTTTGTTGAAAATGTAGTTATTTAATTTTTGGTGCAAAATTGTCCTTATTAGTTGAAAATTTTTTTATTTTTGATTTGTTGTAGAGAATTAACATTCTTGCTTAAAAATTCTGTTTTTTTTCTTAATAATTCAAATATTTTGTTGAAACATTGTTGTTATTTTCAGAGAAAATTTATTTTTTAACTGAATGAATATTTATCTTTTTTTTTGTTGAAAATTCAATAATTGGTTGACAATTCATGCATTTTGCTAAAAATCCATTTATTTGTTGAAAATTCAATTGTTTTGTTGAATATTAGTTTTTTTTGTTTAGATGAAAATTAATTTTTCAACTGAAAATTTCACTATTTAATTCTTAGTTAAAAATTTATACTTTATAGATGAAAATTCAACTGAAAATGGGGCACTACTGGATTAAAAATTCATTTTTCTGGTTAAAGATTCTTGATTTTAGTTAAATTTTTTCTTTAACAGAAAATTTGGCTGTTTCATTTTTGGTGAAAATTTATCTTTTGTAGTTGAAAAATTAAAACATTTTGTTAAATTTTGTTTTAGAAAATAAAATTTCTTGCTTGAAAATTTATTTTTTGGTTGTAAATTTATGTACTTTGGTCAAAATAAAATTTTTTGTCTTAGAAAATTAATCCTTTCGTATGAAAATTCATCTTTTTTCTTATAATAAATTGAGCTATTTTGTAAAGCTTTCTTTAAAAAATTAATTTATTTAAGAGTCTTATTTTTAATTGTAAATTTACCTTTTTTAGTTAAATATTAAATTTAACTCTTTTGTTGAAAATTCGTCTTTCTGGTTGATAATTAATTTTCTTGGTCCCAAATTCAGCTATTTCGTTAAAAATTATGTATTTTGTTAAATATTCGTCTTTTTTGGTAAGAAATTATTTTTCTTGATTGAAAATTCAACTATTTGGTTGAAAATAGAACTACTTTATTAAAAATTAATTTTTCATTTTAATTTTAGTTGAAAATGGTTTGGTTGGAAAATCAACTGTTATGTTGAAAATCAGATTTTTTTATTAATTTTTTTTTAAACTAAAAATTTAGCTGCTTCATTTTATTTTTTTTTATTTTTCTTTTTAGTTAAAAATTAAAGCATTTGGATAAAATTTCATATTTTATAGAAAATTAAGATTCTTGCTGGAAAATGAATCTTTTTGGGTAAAATTCATGCATTTTGATAAAAATTAATCTTTTTTGTTAGTAAATTAATCCTTTTGCTTGAAAATTCATCTTTTTTATTCAAAATTGAATAATTGTTGTAAAAAATTTAAATATTTCGTTAAATTTTTTTGAAATTAATTAATTTAATTAACCTATTTTTAATTGTAAATTAATTTTGTTAGTTAATAATTCAATAATTTTGGTAAAATTTATCTTTCTTAGTTGAAAATTAAAGCATTTTTAAAACTTTTTTTTAGAAAATTAGGATTTTTGCTTGAAAATTCATCTTTTTTGTTAAGAATATTATTTATTTTCAAAAATTAATCTTTTTTGTTAGAAAATTAATCCTTTTGCTTGTAAATTCATCTTCTTTGTTGAAAATTAAGATATTTTTGTAAAAAATTAACTTTTTTGTTAAAAATTACTTTTTCAATTAATTAATTTAATTGTTCTTTTTTTAATTGTAAATTTATCTTTTCCTGTTGAAAATTTCAGTATGTTATTGAAAATTTATCTCTTTCGTAGATAATTAATTTTCTTGGACGAAAATTCAACTCTTTTGTTAAAAATAATGTAATTTGTTGAAAATCCGTCTCTTTTGAAAAAAAAATTAATCTTCTTGGCTGAAAATGTAACTACTTATTAAAAATTAATTTTTCATTTAAATTATGGTGGGAATAGTTCAGTTCGGAATTTAACTCTTTTGTTAAAAATTAGTTTTTTTTATTAAAATTTTTTTTCCAACTAAAAATTTAGCTGTTTTTTTGGTGAAAGTTTATCTTTCATAGTTGAAAATTAAAGCATTTTGTTGATTTTTTTTTTTAGAAAATTAAGATTCTTGCTTGAAAATTCATATTTTTTATTAAAAATTCAAATATTTTTGTGCAAAATTGAACTATTTTGTTAAACATTTTTTTATTATCAATTTATTTAATTGTCCAATTTTTTAATGCAAATTTATCTTTTTTAGTTAAATATTTAACTATTTTGTTGAAAATTCGTCTTTTTTAGGAAATTCTTAATTCTCTTAGATGCAAATTCAACTATTCCGTTAAAAAATATATATTTAGTTAAAAACTCGTCTTTTTTGCTAAGAAATTATTCTTCTTGATTATAAAATCAACTACTTGGTTGAAAATATAAGTACTTCATTAAAAATTCATTTTTAATTTTAATTTTAGTTGAAAATGGTTTGGTTGGAAATTGCACTGTTTTGTTGAAAAATATATTTTTTTTGTTTTAAAATTTTGTTTTTAACTGAAAATGAAGCTGTTTCATTTTTGATGGAAATTTGTTCTTTTATTAACAAATTAAAGCATTTGTTCAAAATTTCATTTTTTTGTTGGAAATTAAGATTCTCATTCGAAAATTCATCTTTTTGATTAAAAGCTTAACTATTTTCTTGAAAATTCGTCTTCTTTCATAAAAAATTTATCTTTTTGGTTAAAAATTCAATTATATCTTTGTGATAAATTTGAAGATCTTATTGATTTTTTTTTGTTTTGTTAAAAACTAGTTTTTTTAAAATGGAAATTAAAGGATTCTATTTTTTAATATAAATTCAACTATTTTGTTAAAAATTTGTTTTTTTTTTTAGAAAATTAACCTTTTGGTAAAAAAAAATTGATCTTTTTGGTTAAAAATTGAAATTTTTTTGTGAAAAATTAAACGATTGTATCGAAATCTTCTTTTTTTTTGTTGGAAATTAATTTTTTTACTGAAAATGTAACTATTCTATTTTTGATTATAAATTTAACTATTTTGTTGAAAATTCGTCTTTTTCATAAAAAATTAATCTTCTTTATTAATTCATAAGAAACAGTAAAATTTTACCAAATTATTACAAATTTACAAATTTAAAAAAAAAGTTACAGCTGGAACAGGATTAAAGTACCAAAAAAAGCTTTAAATATGTCAAAAGCACAAAAAAGGTCTCAATTATTAAAAATTTTTTACAAATACTAAATAATTTTTCGACAAAAGTACTAGATAATTTACAGTTTATTTTATTTATTTTCTTTTTGTAATTTTTGCAGCACCTGTAAAAATTTTGAAAAAAAATTTAACTTTTTTTATACTTTTTTTGACTATTTGGTCTTTTAAAAAATATTAAAGGAGTCTCAAATCCAGTACTTTAGCAGTTTAGCGGCTAAACTGCATTAGCGGCACTTTGTCTGGGATTCCAATACGATCCCAGTGGAACTTTTTTTTTACTCTGAAACAGGGTGTCGAGCTGTCTACTCACCTGAAAAGCCTCGAGAACCTAGTATTGTTAGAGAATTCTTATATACCTGGAAAAAACTGTAAATGTCAAGGAATTTTTCCTAAAGTCAAGGAATTTTTTCGAGCGTTCTTTTAAAATTGTTTTAAAATTTTATAACTGGAAATTGCAATATTCTATTTTTTATTGTAAGTTTATCTTTTCTTGTTTAAAATTCAACAATTTGGTTAAATATTCATTTTTTAACATTAAAAATTCAAGCACTTGTTTGAAAATTCATGTATTTTGTTCTGCATTCATATTTATGTGAAAAATTAGTTTTTTTGGTTGAAAATAATTTTTTTTAATGAAAATTCAACTGTTCTAATTTTATTGGAAATTTATCTTTTTTAGTTTTAAATTCATCTGTCTGTTTAAAAATGAACTATTTTGCTAAAAATTCGTTTGTTTTTTGGTTGAGAATTAATTTTTGTTACTGAAAATGTAATTATTCCATTTTTGGTTGAAAACGCATATTCTAAATAGAAAACTAATTTTTTTCTGGCTGAAAATTCGTCTTTTTGGATGAAGATTCATCTCTTCTCTTTAGTTGAAAATTTAACTATTTGGTTAAAAATTTATGTCATTCTTTATTTCAAATCAATTTTTTAGAATGAAAATGCAACTATTCTTATTTTATTTGAAAATTTATGTTTTTTAGTTTAAATTCATCTCTCTGGTTAAAATTGACTATTTTGCTAAAAATTCGTTTGTTTTTTGGTTGAGAAATAATTTTTGTTTGAAAATTTGTTTTGTTTGGTTTAAAAGTCATGAAAAAAAAATTTTTTTCAGTTTTTTTTTGGTTGCGAATTAATTTTTTTCTTGAAAATTTTCAATTGAAATTAAAATTAAAAATTAAAAATATTCTTGAAAAATTCATTTTTGGTTAAAAATTGATATTCTGGATAGAAAATTAATTTTTTCTGTTTAATTTGCACGTATTTTGTTGAAAATTCTTTTTTTTTTATGAAAATTCACCTCTTTCTTCTATTGACAATTTAACTATTTTATTGTCATTTCATTGTTGGTTGAAAATTATTTTTCTTAATAAAAATTTAACTATTCTGATTTTATTTTAAAATTTATCTTTTTTAGTTTAAAATCCCACTATTTGGTTAAAAATTCACTTTTTTGTTGTTGAAGATTCATAATTTTATTTGAAATTTATCTCTCTGGTTGAAAATTTAACTATTTTACCAAAAATTCTTTTTTTTTTGTGAGAATTTTTTCCCCCTGAAAATATGATTATTCCACTTTTGGTTGAAAATTGATACTCTAAATAGAAAATTAATATTTTCTGGTTGAAAATTCATGTATTTTGATGAAAATTTGTCTTTTTTGGATAAAGATTTACCTCTTTGATGGTTGAAAATTTAACTATTTTGTTAAAAATTTGTTGCATTTTTTATTTAAAATAAATTTAAAAAAAAAGAAAAATTTAACTATTCTAATTTCATTTGGAAATTTATCTTTTTTTGTTAAAAATTCAACTATATGGTTGAAAATTAATTTTGTTGTTGTTGAAGATCCATCATTTTAGTTCCAAATTCATCTCTCTGGTTGATAATTTAACTATTTTGCTAAAAATTCGTTTTTTTTTGTTGAGAATTAATTTATTTTTCTGAAAATGTAATTGTTTAATTTTTGGTTGAAAATGGATAATCTAAATAGAAAATGATTTTTTTCTGGTTAAAAATTCATGTATTTTGTTGAAAATTCATCTTTTTGATGAAGATTTATCTCTTTCCTTTGGATGAAAATTTAACTATTTTGTTAAATATTTATTTCATTTTTGGTTGCAAATGAATTTTTTTAAAATGGAAATTTAATTATTCTAATTTTATTTAAAATTTCATTTTTTTTGTTTAAAATTCATCTCTCTGGCTGAAAATTTAACTATTTTGCTCAAAATTCGTTTTTTTTTTGTTAGAGAATAAATTTTTTTCTGAAAATATAATTATTTCATTTTTGGTTAAAAATGTAACTATTTAGATAAAAATTTATTTTATTTTTGGATGAAAATCAATGTTTTAAATGAAAATTTAATTATTCTAATTTTATTTGAAAAATTATCTTTGTAGTTTAAAAATCATATCTCTGGTTGAAAATTTTACTATTTTGCTGAAAATAATTTTTTCTTTGGTTGAGAATTAATTTTTTTTCTGAAAATGTAATCATTTCATTTTCGGTTAAAAATTGATTATACAAATAAATAGAAAACTAATCTCTTCAGGTTGAAAATTCATGTATTTTATTGAAAATTCGTCTTTTTTAAATAAAAATTGAATTGAATTGAATTTTTTTGGTTGAAAAGTTAATTATTTTCTTGAAAATTTACTTTATTTTGGTTAAAAATCAATTTTTTGCAAAGAAAACTCAACTATTCTAATTCCATTTGAAAATTTATCTTTTTTAGTTGAAAATTTATCTCTCTGGTTGAAAATTTAACCATTTTGCAAAATATTCATTTTTTTTTTTGATTGAGAATTAATGTTTTCCCCCTGAAAATGTAATTATTCCATTTTTGGTTGAAAATGTGACTATTTTGATGAAAATTCATTTCATTTTTGGTTAAAAATAAATTTTTAAATAAAATTTTGACTATTCTAATTTTATTTGAAAATTTATATATTTTATTTGAAATTCATCTCTTTGGCTGAAAATTCATCTTTTTTGCCAAAATTTTTTTTTACAATTGATTTTTTTCCTGAAAATGTAATTACTCCATTGTGGTTAAAAATTAATTATATGAATAGAAATTTTTTTTTTAAATCCATGTATTTTATTGAAAATTCGTCTTTCTTGGATGAAGATTTATCTCTTTAGTTGAAAATTTAACTATTTTGTTGCAAATTAATTTTATTTTTCGTTAAAAGTCAACTTTGAAAAATAAAAATTCAAATATTGTAATTTTATTTGAAAATATATCTTTTTTATTTAAAATTCATTTTTCTGTTTTAAAATTTCAATATTTTACTGCTGAAAATTCGTCTTTTTTTAATAAAGATTTATCTTTTTCACGGTTGCAAATATAACTGTTTTCTTGAAAATTCATTTAATTTTTTTAATTCAAATCAATTTTTCATAATGAAAATTTACCTCTTATAATTTTATTTAAAATTTTTTTTTGTTTAGTTTAAAATTCATCTCTCTGTTTGAAAATTTAACTATTTTGCTAGAAATTCGCTTTTTTTTGGTTAAGGATTTTTTTTCCTGAAAATATAATTATTCCATTTTCGGTTGAAAATTTATAATTTAAATAGAGAATATCTTTTTTCTAGATGAAAATTTATATAATTTTTGGTTAAAAATCAAAAAAAAATAAATAAATAAAATTTAATTTTTCTAATTTTATTTTAAAACGTTGTAGAAATTGTTGATGTAAGTTTTTGGCTTTAGGGTCAGGTGAATTGAAACCAATTAAGTTGTTTCAGACGTTT
>JAUELO010000150.1:1305358-1318538 GCA_032357855.1 Amphibolips quercusostensackenii
TTACGTCAATATTCACTGAAATTATTTTTGAGGGTCAATACAATCCCCCAGCGTTTATTTTAAAATTCAGTTTTTTTAGTGTACAATTTATCTCTCTGGTTGAAATTTTTACTATTTTGCTGAAAATAATTTTTTTTTTTTTGAGAATTAATTTTTTTTCTGAAAATGTAATTATTCCATTTTCGGTGGAAAATTGATACTATGAATCGAAAATTAATCTCTTCTGGTTGAAAGCCATGTATTTTATTGAAAATTCGTCTTTTTTGCTAAAAATTCGTTTTTTTTTTGGTAGAGAATTAATTTTTTTCTGAAAATGTGATTATTTAATTTTGGGTTATAGGTGTAACTATTTCGTTGAAAATTTACTTTATTTTTGCTCAAAAATCACTTCTAAAAAAATTTTAACTATTTTAATTCTATTTGAAAATTCATTGTTTTAAGTTTAAAATTAATTTTTTTGGTTGAAAATTTAACTATTTTGCAAAATATTCTTTTTCTTTTGGTTGAGAATTAATTTTATCCCCCTGAAAATGTAATTATTCCATTTTTGTTTGAAAATGTAACTATTTTGATGAAAGTTCATTTCTTTTTTTGGTTCAGAATAATTTTTAAAAATGAAAATTTAACAATTCTGGTTACAAATTTTAATATTTTACTGCTAAAAATTTTTTTTTTTTTTGCATGAAGATTTATCTTTTTCACGGTGTGAAATGTAACTATTTTGTTGGAAATTCATTTAATTTTTTAATGAAAATTAATTTCTAAAAATAAAAATTTAGCTATTATAATTTTATTTGAAAATTTTTTTCTTTAGTTTAAAATTCATCTCTCTGTTTAAAAATTCAACTATTTTGCTAAAAATTCGCTTTTTTTTGGTCAAGGATTTTTTTTCTGAAAATGTAATTATTCTATTTTCGGTTGAAAATTTATAATACAAATAGAAAATATCTTTTTTCTAGTTAAAAATTCTTATCATTTTTGGTTAAAAATAAATTAAAAAAAAATAAAATTTAATTATTCTATTTTTATTTTAAAAGTCAGCTTTTTTAGTTTACAATTCATCTCTCTGGTTGAAATTTTTTCTATTTTGCTGAAAATATTTTTTTTGTTAAGGATTAATTTTTTTTCTGAAAATGTAATTATTCCATTTTCGGTTAAAAATTGATTCTATAAACCGAAAATTAATCTCTTCTGGTTAAAAGCCATGTATTTCGTTAAAAATTCGTGTTTTTTGCTAAAAATTCGATTTTTTTTGGTAGAAAATTAATTTTTCTCTAAAAATGTGATTATTCAATTTTGGGTTAAAAGTGTAACTATTGTGTTGAAAATTTACTTTATTTTTGGTTGAAAATCAATTTTTTTCAAGATAATTTAACTATTCTAATTCTATTTAAAAATTTATCTTTTTTAGTTAAAAATTCATTTCTCTGGTTGGAAATTTAACTATTTTGCAAAATATTTATTTTTTTTGGTTGAGAATTAATTTTTTTCCCCTGAAAATGTAATTATTCTATTTTTGGTTAAAAATGTGACTATTTTGATGAAAATTCATTCCATTTTTTGTTGAAAATCAATTTTTGGAATGAAATTTTGACTATTCTAATTTTATTTGAAAATTTATATTTTTGTTTAAAATTCATCTCTTTGGCTGAAAATTTATCTTTTTTGCTAAAATTTTTTTTTTTAATTAATTTTTTTCCTGAAAATGTAATTATTCCATTTTCGGTTGAAAATTGATGACATGAATGAAAAATTAATCTTTTTTGGTTGAAAATTCATATATTTTATTAAAAATTCGTCTTTCTTGGATGAAGATCATCTCTTTAGTTGAAAATTTAACTATTTTGTTAAAAATTAATTTTACTTTTCGTTGAAAATCAACTTTTTAAAATGACAGTTTAAATATTGTAATTTCATTTCAAAATTTATCTTTTTTATTTAAAATTAATTTTTCTGGTTTAAAATTTTAATATTTTACTGATGAAAATTTTTTTTTTTTGATGAAGATTCATCTTTTTCACGGTGTGAAATGTAACTATTTTTTTGAAAATTCATTGAATTTTTAAATTAAAATCAATTTTTTAAATGAAAATTCAGATATTATAATTTTATTCTAAAATTTCTCTTCTTTAGTTGAAAATTTATCTCTCTGTTTGAAAATTTAACTATTTTGCTTAAAATTCGCTTTTTTTTCATTGAGGATTTTTTTTTGAAAATGTAATTATTCCATTTTCGGTTGAAAATTCATAATATAAATAGAAAAAAACTCTTTTCTGGTTGCGAATTAATTATTTTTTAATGAAATTTAATTGTTATATTTTTATTTTAAAAATCAGCTTTTTTAGTTTACAATTCATCTCTCTGGTTGAAATTTTTACTATTTTGCTGAAAATGATTTTTTTTTGTTGAAGATTAATTTTTTTCTAAAAATGTTATTATTACATTTTCGGTTAAAAATTGATTCTACAAACCGAAAATTAATCTCTTCTGGTTAAAAGTCATGTATTTTATGGAAAATTCGTGTTTTTTGCTAAAAAATCGTTTTTTTTTTTTTTTGGTAGAGAATTAATTTTTTTCTAAAAATGTGATTATTCAATTTTGGGTTAAAAGTGTGACTATTGTGTTGAAAATTTACTTTATTTTTAGTTGAAAATCAATTTTTTTCAAGATAATTTAACTATTCTAATTCTATTTGAAAATTTATCTTTTTTAGTTTAAAATTCATTTCTTTGGTTGAAAATTTAACTATTTTGCAAAATATTTATTTTTTTTGGTTAAGAATTAATTTTTTCCCCCTGCAAATGTAATTATTCCATTTTTGGTTATAATGTAAATATTTTGATGAAAATTCATCTCATTTTTTGTTGAAAATCAATTTTTCGAATGAAATTTTGACAACTCTAATTTTATTTAAAAATTTATATTTTTTGTTTAAAATTCATCTATTTGGCTAAAAATTTATCTTTTTTGCTAAACTTTTTTTTTTTAATTAATTTTTCTCCTGAAAATGTAATTATTCTATTTTCGGTTAAATATTGATGACATGAATAAAAAATTAATCTTTTTTTGTTGAAACTTCATGTATTTTATTAAAAATTTGTCTTTCTTGGATGAAGATTCATCACTTTAGTTGAAAATTTAACTATTTTGTTGAAAATCAATTTTACTTTTCGTTGAAAATCAACTTTTTTAAATGACAATTTGAATATTGTAATTTAAATACAAAATTTATCTTTTTAATTTAAAATTCATTTTTCTGGTTAAAAATGTTAATATTTTACTGCTGAAAATTCTTTTTTCTTTGGATAAAGATTCATATTTTTTGCGGTATAAAATGTAACTATTTTGTTGGAAATTCATTAAATTTTTTAATTGAAATCAATTTTTAAAAATAAAAATTTAGCTATTATAATTTTATTAAAATTTTTTTCTTTAGTTTAAAATTCATCTCTCTGTTTAAAAATTTAACTATTTTGCTAAAAATTCGCTTTTTTTTGGTTGAGGATTTTTTTTTCTGACAATGTAATTATTCTATTTTTGGTTGAAAATTTATAATATAAATAGAAAATAAATCTTTTCTGGTTAAAAATCATTTTTTTTTAATGAAATTCAATTATTCTATTTTAATTTTAAAATTCAGCTTTTTTAGTTTAAAATTCATCTCTCTGGTTGAAAATTTAACTATTTTTTTGAAAATTCATTTCATTTTTGGTTGCGGAAATTAATTTTTTGAAATAAAAATTTAACTATTTTAATTTTATTTAAAAATTTATATTTTTTAGTTTTAAATTCATCTATCTGGTTTCAATTTTAAATATTTTGCTAAAGATTCGTTTAATTTTTGTTTGAAAATGATTTTTTTCATGAAAATGTAATTATTGAATTTTTGGTTGAAAATTAATATACTAAAAAGAGAATTATTTTTTTCTTGAAGAAAATTCATGTACATTTTTGAAAATTCTTCTTTTTCGGGTGAAGATTCATTTCTGGTTTATTTTTTAAAAAATTAATATTTTTGTCCTAAAAATTCATTAATTTGTTAGAAAATTCATTAATTTGTTAGAAAATTCATATTTTTGTTTGAAAATTAAAGTACTTTGGCAGAAAATTAAACTATTTAGTTAAAAATCAAAATATTTATTTAAAAATTCGAATCATTTTGTTATGAATTCTTTTTTTTTTTTTTGTTAAAAATTTATTTTTGATCTGAAAATGTAGCTATATCATTTTTCGTTGAAAATTATTTCTTTTTGAGTTAAAAATTTAACTATTTGGTAGGAAATTCATATATTTTGTTGAAAATTTTTTATTTTGGTTGATGATTCAGCTATTTCGTTAAAAATTTGTCTTGATTAAAAATTCGAATCTTTAACTAATGTTTCATAAATTCTTTTCTTGAAAATTAATTTTTTTTTTTTGAAAATTCACGTCTTTGAATGTTTCATAAATTCTTTTCTTGAAAATTAATTTTTTTTTTTGAAAATTCACGTCTTTGAAAAATACACTTCTTTGCAAAAAATTAGTTTTTTTTATTATGGTTGAAAATTAATCTCTTTAGATTAAGGATTAAACGATCTTGTTGAAAATTCATCTTTTGTGGTTAAATTCCTCTCTTTTTTATTTCATCAAATTAAAAAATTTTTTGTTTAAAATTAAAATATTTGGTCGAAGCTTCATGTATTTTATCAAAAATTCATCTTTTTGGTTGAGGATTCAACTGTTTTTTTTTAATGTTGTCTTTTTTAGTTGAATTTCACTCGATGAAAAATTCGCTTCTTTTGTTTAAAATTAGTTCGTGAAACTAAAAATTTAACGATTTTATTATCCTTTGATAATTTATCTTTTTTAGTTAAAAATTCAAATATTTCGTTAAAAATTCATCTCTTCTGATTAAAAATTAACATTCTTGTTAAAAATTCTTCTTTTCGGTTTAAAATTCTTTTTTTTTTTACAACACTTATAAAATGTCATCTATTTGTGAAGAAAATTATTTTCTTTGTTGAAAATTCATCTATAAGGTGGAGGATTTAACTATTTTGTTCAGAATTCTTTTTTTTTTTATTTAAATGCAGATTTTTGTTTGTAAATTTCTTTTTTAGTTGAACACTCAATTGTGGTTAAAAAATTCATGTTTTTTTTTACTTTGTCTTTTGGTACAAAATTCATCTATGTTGGTTAAAAATTCATCTATTTGTCAAAAAAATCAACTATTATCTTGAAAGTTTAATAATGCTGTTGAAAATTCAACTATTTTGTAAAAGTCCTTTTGTTGAAAATGTAACTGTTTTGTTAAAAATTAGTCATTTTAGATTAAAAATTCATCTTTTATGGTAGAAAATCCATCTTTCTTAGTTGAAAATTCATCTCTATTGGCTGAAACTGAATTTTGCTTGTCAAAAATTCAACTTTTTTTGAAAAAAGTTGTCTTTTTGTTTTGAACATTAAACTATATGGTTCAAAATGCAACTACTAAATTTTGTTGCGTCGATAACGTTGGTCTCTACGTATGGATTTGGATTCAAATTTTTTTTTTAGAGCTGCCCAAGAATCTAAATACTCTTTTTTTCAATTTTGAAGAGGAAATTTTGAAAAACACAATCTTTAAAAAGTCAAATTGTGTATTTGCAAGATGTGACAACTCACTGTTAACATGTGAACGGGAGTAAATTCAGTAAACATTAAGTTTCGTTATCATCATATTTTCTTGTCTTTATCTGACAGCATACATTAGAAAGATTGAGATCACAAAACAAAGAAAACGATCTACGTCTTATTGTATTTTTTTTATAATGAATGAGGAAGTGGATCATATTTTTAAGAATTTTTAGTAAAATTAGAGCTTCATTAGGGCAATTATGAAGTACTTACTCTAGAAGCTGATTGAAGGTTATGACAAGAAGTGAGTTTCGGGCAAGAGTTTTTGATTTTGAGGCTAAATTCAGTGTCTCCTGAGTAAAAATGTAATTTATCAGCGCCACCAAGCGGAGCGTTTTGGCATTTTTGTTTATATAATAAATAATAATAATAACGTATCTAGATGGAATACATTCCGAGTGACGCACAAAGGGAATATCAATTCAGCCTCACCACACGCTAGAAAACGATCGTTGTGATTAATTACCACGTTTATCAAAAAGCCTCTATCTACAATCGTTATATATTGTTAAACGTGATTGTGTATAATCGCTTAGAATTTTTTTTCTCTGTAAAGTAAAAACAGTTCATATTAGTCATATCAGTGTTTCGTAAAGCTGACATCATATTTCAATTGTCGGTTTTACCCGCATGAACAAATATTATGGGTTTCGTATAGACCTATAATTATCTACCTATAATTATTTTTCTATTATTTTTTCGCGATGCTAAAAAAATAATTGTAAAAAATTATTATTAAAAGAAAATCAGTATAGGAATAAATAATGTTAAAATATTGAAAGAAGTGAAATGGGTACCTAATAGGTATGCCACATGAAATAATGAGTGGTCATATACATTGTTCCTTTGTAGTTCCAAAAATTTTTGCATCAGTAAATTCCTTCAATATTTTTGTATTACTTATTCCAACACGGTAAAAAATATAAGCTCCTTATGATATGGATATTCCGTTTTCGTGAATTTATGAAAATTTTGTTTCTGTGAATTGAGAAACCATTGGTGTCAAACTTCAGGCAATCGCCTTTACATCGAATCGGTTTTCGTAATTTAAATAAAAAATTCTGTAATGCACATTTTTTTTCGTAAATGATGATTATTCCATAATCGTTTTCTATACACTGAATCTGAAGGTATCAATTTTATCTGCAACAAAATAAACACAAACCGAACTTAGATATCCAACTATACTTCCTTTCTGGATATTGATACAGATCTCGTATCAATTACATTATTAGATTTCAGTTGTGTGATTGACGCACAAAGTGAATATCAAAATCAGTCTCAGACCACATAGTCGTAAAGTACAGGATCAGAAATGAAAGTTGGCGATTTCCATCTTTATCGAGAAGCTTCTATCTACAATCCTTATATCGTTAAACATACAAATGTAGAATTTTTTTCTTTGGAAAGTAAAAACATTTCATATCAGTGTTTAGTAAACACAGTAAAAAATAATGTTCAACTCGATACGGAAATCAATATCATTTTTGTATGCAACATAAATGATACGGTGTGTAGTGTGATGGAAAAGTTAAAAAAAATCCTGTAAATGAAATGCAGGGTTGTCGGGTGAAGCTTTGAACAAGTCGCACAAACTTGCAAAATAAATTGCCGGAAGCTAATAATGATCTTGCAATGAAATCTCCTGATTTTCGGTAAATCCATTATGACATCCACGCCAAAAATTGGCGGCCCTTTTATGGAACCTGATAGATGATCCTGAAAGCAGATCAAAATGATCCGAATGGGCAGTTCATTATGATCTCGAGTCAAATGATCGCTGGAGCAAAATGCTCTGCAACAAAAATGATCCTTTTTCCGCTGTGAATAGCACTATATTTCAAATGTCCATTTTACACCACATTTGGGTCACAAATGATGCTTGGTGATTTATGGTGTTCCTTCCTTGAATGTCTGAACAAACGTTGTCCTAAAACTAATGTTATTTTGATTTTAATGCTTCACTGTTTCGAAAACACGTGTTTTGTCTACAGTTTCAGCACAGTTTTTCGCGTAGTAATTCGGGAGCCCCGGATTAGTAATGCTCCGTATACTATATTCCTAAACCTGAAATCTTTCCGCCACGGGCGCTCGTCTTACTTGGGGATGAAATAGAAGAAGAAAGAAAGACCCCTGGTGCACGCGCATTGAGGTCTTAGAAAAGTTTAAGGCTGTGGACATGCACGTGGTGGTACGAAACCCATAAAAACGCAACAAAGGGGCTGATCCTAGGATGCACTTCTACGGCGTGCATTGCAGTTACATTGAAGCAGATGTTTCTGGAAAAAAATGTTACTGTAAATTAAGCCGAAATTATTTTCCATCATGCATCACTTATGTGCTCGTGCACTTGCCAGTTTCCGTTACCCTCAGCGTAACGGATTTTTGTTTCAGGTCAATATTTTTGTGGAAAAAATCCCTTTGTAAGGAACTGGTGCGCATGGAAAAAACATCCGTGAAATTAACAACATAAATGGTGCAAGCATAGAGAACATGAGTTTTTAGAAGTTTTTAGAAGATTTACAAGAAATTCAGTTAATGAAACTAATCTTCAGAACATTTCACGTAACATCCAGTACTCGAATTTGTATACACATTTGAAAATTTTACTAGAATTTAAGTGACATGTACAAAAAATAGGTAAACACTGAACATTTTGTAAAATCTACTAAAAAGACATGTTATGAAAGTTGGTTATAACCATCATATATTAATAGCGAGCACCCTTCTTGTACAGGGTTTATCATACCCTAAAAATTAACCGATGTTATTCAAAGATGGCTTAAATTGAAGGTCTTCGCGTATAGATGTGCACATAAAATTAAAATTTTTTATGTCATGTTGATATCTTTTTGTTATCGAAGATTAAATAATGAGCAATTTTCGTATTCTAGGCCACCATTATGAAAACTTTACTTCTAGTCCGATGTTTTTCAGGGATGGACTCCAATTGAACATCTTAAAATGTAGATGTGCATTACAAAATAAAATTTGCTATATCATGGTACTGTTTTTTTTTTTGTTATCAGTGGATAAAAAATATGAAAAATTTCGTTTTTTAGCTAACTATAACTAGCATTGTTTTATTCAAATCTATTGTTTTCGAAGATGGCTCAAATTGAAGATGTTGGCATGTAGATCCGCATTAAAAAAATAAAAATTTTAAGAAGTTATTAAAAGTGTATTCAGAGAGAAAAACATTAGAATCGTAACAAGTTGAGAGTACAAAATGGGTCAAGTGTTTTCTAATCATATCAGAGAAATTGTGTCCGAATGTCAGATTATAGGAATGGAGGGAAAGAATGGAATGCAATCACGGTTTCTATGAACGATAAATTAAAATTATGGTCTTGCTTGGCAATAACAATTACTGATGGCCTTGGAAGGTAAGCTGGGCTGATAGGGCGAAGATAAATAGAGTAGTGCGAGTGTAGAGTAGGGCGTGTGTGGAGTAGTGCGAGTGCAGAGTAGGGCGAGCTTGGAGTATTGCGAGTGTATAGAGAAAGGGGTACTTGTAACAATTTCAATATGTATGTAGAATCATGTATATAATTACATTACTACATGACAGCCATATCGAGATTCGAGACCTGAGCACCAAGATGGCCGTGAAAATGCAACAGCAATCTTCCATATAACATATTATCAGACCTGTTTCGCCTCTTCAATAATAATCTTTCATTGCGTGTCTTCTCATGAGAGTATTTTTAACCCAGAAGATTAATTTTTTACAAAAAACCTCAGATTTTCTACTAGATGCAAGAATTTTCAACTAAAAATGATATAATTTCAACCAGAAGGATCATCATTTAACCAATAAGATTCATTGTCTATCAAAAAAAGATTAACTTTTAACAAAATATATGAATTTTCAACAAAGTAGTTCAATTTTCAACAAAATACATAAATTTTTAGTAAAAAAGATAAATTTTCAACACAAAATAGAAAATGGAGAATAAATGTTATTGCTTAAAAATTTTACCTTTTGACTAAAAATTGATCATTTGTAGTTGAAAATTCATGTACTAGTTGAAAATTCATGTACTAGTTGAAAATTCATGTACTTTTTGAAAATCCAACTTTTTTTTAAAAAATTAATATTTTCAGTTGAAAATTCATTTATTTTGTTAAAGATTTTTCATTTGAGTTCAAATCTCATTTTTTGGTTAAAAATTTAACTGTTTTGTTGAAAATCTATATATTTTGTTAAAATCTATACATTTTGTTGAAAATTAATCTTTTTTGGTAGGAAATTATTCTTGCTGGTTGATTATTTATATTTTCAGAGGAAAATTAAATTCATTAGTTAAAAATTTAACATTTTTTTTCCTATTAAAAATAAATTTTTTTTCAATAAAGATATAATTATTTCATTTTTGGCTGATAATTGGTATTTTTACTTAAAAATGAATCTTCATGGTTAAACATTTATCATTTTAGATTCCAATTCAACTGTTTGGCTCAAAATAAATTTTTTGATTGCAGATTAATAATTATAGTTGGAAATTTATTTTTTTGGTTTAAAAGTTCACTATTTTGTTGAAAATTCTTCTTCTTTGCTCTAAAATGATTTTTTCTAGCTTTGAATACAAGTATTTCGTTACTTAAATTTTCAGTTAAAAAAATTAATTTCAGACCAAAAACAATTGCCGACAAAATAGTAAACGTTTTAACTAAAGAAATAAATTTACAAATATGATCATGAATCTCCAATTAAAAAAATAAATTTTGAAAAAGAAATTGAAATTTCTACAAAAAAAAAAATTTTCAACCACAAAGATTAACTTTCAACCAAAAAAGACAAACTTTCAACAAACCAATAGTTCAATTTTCAACTAAAAAACATCAATTTTCAAGCAAAAAAGTAATAGTTATATTTTCAATTGAAAATACTCAATTTTTAACAACAACAAAAAACGAATTTTCAACAAAATAGTTAAATTTTTAATCAAAGAAATTAATTTTCAACATAAAAATTAATTTTCAACAAAAAAAAATTTTAACCCAAAATAAAATACTTATATTTACAATTAGGTAAATAAATTTTGAACAATAAAAAATGATTTTTCAACAAAATAGTTTAATTTTCAACCAAAGAAATTAATTGTTAACGAAAAAGATCAATGTTTTAACAAGATTTTCAACCAGACACCGAAAAGACCAATTTTCAATCACAAAGATTAACTTTCTACAAAAAAAGACGAATTTTTTAACAAAATACATGAATTTCCATCTAAAAATATCAATTTTTTACCCAAAAAAAAAAATATTTTTTATTTTTAGTTAAAAAAATTTAATATTAAAAAAAAATTTTTAATAAAATATTAAAATTTGTAACCGAAAAAATTAATTTTTACCAAAAAACACTAATTTTCAACTAAAAAAGATTAATTGTCTACCCCAAATGTAATATTCATATTTAAAGTTAAGGAAATTAATTTTTAAGCATAAAAAATGATTTTTCAACAAAATAGTTAAATTTTCTTCTAAAGAAATGAATGGTCAAAAAATTAATTTCCAACAAAAAAATAATTTTATTAAAACAATTAAATTTTTAAGCAAAGAAATGAATTTTTACCTATAAAGGTGAATCTTTAATAAAAAATTCAATTTCGGACCAAAAAGTTGAATTATCGATTAAAAAGGGGAATTTTGATCCATAAAGATTAATTTTCCACCAATAAAGGGTAATTTTTAACAAAATAGTGAAATTTTCAAACAAAGAAACGAACATACATTTAAAACAATATATTTTCATTAAAGAATTCGAAATTTCACCCAATTAGTTAAATTTTCAAATAAATAAAATAATTTGTAAACAAAATGGTTGAATCTTTAACTAAATAGAGAAATTTTTTAACATTATAATAAAATTTTACACCAAATAGACAAACCTTCAACCAAAAAACAAAATTTAATAAAGAAATTGAAATTTTACCCAAGTAGTCGAATTTTGAATTATAAAAAATCAATTTTTAACAAAATAATTAAACTTTCAACCAAAAAGATCAATTTTTAACAAAATAGTTAAATTATCAAAGAAACACATAAACATTCAACAAAAGAAATAAATTTTTAATAAAGAAGTTGAAATTTTACACAATTATTCAAATTTTCAATAAAAAAAAATCATTTTTCAACAAAATAGTTAAATTTTTAACCAAAAAAATTAATTTCTTACCATTTCATCACTTATTGAAAAATTCATCTTCTCTGGTTGAAAATTTTACTATTTTGCTGTAATTTTTATTTTAATTTAATTATTTGAAAAGTCTAGTATTATATTATTAATACAGACTTCATCTCTATTGTTTGAAAAATTTTACTATTTTTTCGGAAAATTTATTATTTTATTAAAAATTCAACTATCTTGTTAAAAAGGTATATTTTGTGATAGAAAATGTAATTGTTTTATTGAACATCCGTCTCTTTGGATAAAAATTCCGTCTTTTTGGATGAAATCTTTCTTGGATACAAACTTAATTGTCTTCTAAAATATTTGTCTTTTTAGTTTGATAATTTAAATATTTGGTGGAAAATTCAACTACTTGGTTGAAAATTTATCTTTGCTGATTGAAAATTCCTTTTTTTGGGCTTTAAAGTGAAATTCTTTCTAAAATATTCGACTTTTCATTTTAAAAACTCTTTTCTTGAAAGTGGATATTTTCTTTGTCGAAAATTAAACACATTTCGCTTTGAAATTTTAGGAATATGGTACCTACATTAATTTTATTAAAAATAATTTATTTCCCTATTATTCCCCTATTTTGAGAGAATTTTAGACTGTGAAGTCTAAAATCACTTTTCCCATAATTTACATCACATACACAGAAAAAAATTAGTGTTTCAATTTTGTTTCAGCTCATTTTCTCCCAAACTCATTCTGAACCTCATCTATGTTCACTGCCATGATCGATGTCAAATTTGAAAAAAAATGGAATTGTTTTCCATGTTCATATTGTTCAAAGCGAACCAAATGTCGTTCGATTTATTTCAGCAAGTTTCGACTTCAATGTAGAAACCTGGAATTTGTTTTTCAGTTTGAGTCTCCACCCTGTAACTGTTGTTCATCAAAACCTATTACTTAATGACCTGGAAAACTACGAGTCAAAATATTTGATGACCGGGAAATGACCCGGAATTTCTTTCTATTAAAAGAACCACCTGGAAATTCCTATAAAAAAAAAATGTTCAACTTTAAATTTGCGCTGAGGTAAGGTAATCTATTGTTGTCTATCACGGGTTCATCTGCCTCTAGAATCTAAAACAAGTTCGTACTCGTCATTATGGACCTCTTCTCAGCAGAAGAAGAGGTCAACGCTCCTCTCAATCGTTGATGACGCAGCATAAGTTAAACTCTCAAAAGAAAAGAGAACGGGAATCTACTTACAATTTACATTGTAAGCCTCCCGAACCCAGTCCTAGACTAGTATAATAGACAGAGAAAATTCTCCATATCATCGGCCAGTAACCACTATATGATTATACTAGCCAGGCAGTCAGTCCAGTTGCTAGGCTAGGAGAT
>JAUELO010000150.1:1318607-1334043 GCA_032357855.1 Amphibolips quercusostensackenii
CAGTTGCTAGGCTAGGTCTAGGACCTTTGGTTTCGATGCCTTTGGTTTTGTCTGGTTTTGGTTTTGGAAGCCTTGGAGGCATAGACTTCCACGTTTCGAAGATATAATACACGTTACACGGGATTTCGAAAATGATCGAGGCAGGTATAATGTGCAGGACCAGGCATTCTAGTTCTACGACGTAAAAAGCCTATACCTGCATTCGAAGGGACTTGTAAAGGGTCTCCCTTTTCATCGGAATCATTCGAGTTTCTCGGGGAAGAAAGAAAATCTACAAGATGCCCCCATTTCGGTATTTCCCGCGAAAATAGGGGCGAACATAAAGGGCGCATCGTGTTTGGCGGGAAATATCGTTGCACGTTGCTCGCTAAGTATAAAACGAGGTATCAAATAAAATTGTTCGACTGTTCAAGAATAATTTACACTTTATGGAGAGGTTTCGTTTACAAAAGGAATGTTTTTCTGATATTTCTTCGGTAGAAAGAAACAGAATGGATGAAGCAATTATAATTCATATCTGAAACAACAGCAATACCTGAAAAAAATTATGATTTTAATTTGGAATAAGAAATTTCCAAAAAGAATTTTCAAAAAGAATTTTAATAAAGAATTTTTAAAAAGAATCGTGATTCTGATTTGGAAGACGATAAAACGAGGTTGCAAGTAAAATGATTACATTTTTCAAAAATAATTTACACTTTACAGAAAATGTTCGTTTAGCAAAAAAAATTTTTCCTGATATTTCTTTGGTAAAAGGAAACAGAATAGATGAAACAATTAAAATCCACATCTGAAACAACGACTTTTTAAAAAGAATTTCAATTTTGACTTGTAACGGAAAAATTTCGAAAAGAATTATGACTCTAATTTGGAACGAGGAATTTTCACAAAGAATTTTAATTTATACTTAGGTAAGGGAATTAAAAAAAAAATCTGATTCTGATTTGGAAGGGGATAAAATAAGATAGCAAATAAAATTATTCCTTCTTTCAAAAATAAAGTACACTTTACAGATAGGCTTCTTTTAAAAGGAATTTTTTCCTGATACATATTCCTTCAATATGAGAACACAGAATAGATGAAACAATTATAATTCACATCTGAAACAAAGACTTTTCAAAAAGAATTTTTATTTTGACTTGTAACGAAAAAATGTCGAAAAGAATTATGATTCTAATTTGGAATAAGGAATTTTCAAAAAGAATTTTGATTTATACTTGGAACAGAGAATTTTCAAAAAAAATCCTAACTCTGATTTGGAAGAAGATAAAATGAGATAGCAAATGAAATTATTTCTTCTTTTAAAAACAATGTACGCTTTACAGAGAGGTTTCTTTCAGAAGGAATTTTTTCCTGGTACATATTCCTTCGATAGGAGAACACAGAATAGATGAAACAATTATAATTCACACCTGAAACAACGACTTTTCAAAAAGAATTTTAATTTCGACTTGTAACGGAAAAATTTCGAAGAGAATTATGATTCTAATTTGAAACAAGGAATTTTCAAAAAGAATTTTAATTTATACTTGGAACAGAGTATTTTCAAAAAAAATCCTGACTCTGATTTGAAAGAAGATAAAATGAGATAGCGAATAAAATTATTCCTTCTTTCAAAAACAATGTACACTTTACTTTTAAAAGGAATTCTTTCCTAATACATATTTCTTCAATAGAAGAACACAGAATAGACGTAAAAAGTATAAATCACATCTGAAACAACACTTTTTAAAAAGAATTTTAATTTTGACTGGTAACAAAAATATTTCGAAAAGAATTATGATTCTAATTTTGGAACGAGAAATTTTCAAAAAGAATCCTGATTCTGATTTGGAAGACGATGAAACGGGGTTGCAAGTAAAATGATTAAATTTTTCAAAAATAATTTACACTTTACAGAAAGGGTTCGTTTAAAAAATTTTTTTTCCTGATATTCCTTTGGTAGAAGGAAACAGAATAGATGAAACAATTATAATCCACATCTGAAACAACGACTTTTCAAAAACAATTTTAATTTTGTTTTGTAACCGAAAAATTCCGAAAAGAATTATGATTCTAATTTGGAACAAGGATTTTCAGAAAGAATTTTAATTTATACTTGGAACAGGGAATTTTAAAAAAAATCCGGATTCGGATTTGGAAGAGGATAAAACAAGGTATCAAACAAAATTATTCCACCTTTCAATAATAATGTACACTTTGCAGAAAGGGTTCGTTTGAAAAAGAAATTTTTTCCTGATATTTTTTTGGAAGAAGGAAACAGAATAGATGAAACAAAAATAATTTACATCTGAAACAACAACTTTTCAAAAATAATTTTAATTTTGACTTGTAACGGAAAAATTTCGAAAAGAATTATGATTCTAATTTGGAACAAGGAATTTTCAAAAAAAATTTTAATTTATACTTGGAACAGGGAATTTAAAAAAATTCTGATTCGGATTTGGAAAAGGATAAAACAAGGAAGCAAATAAATTATTTCACTTTTCAAGAATAATTTACACTTTACAGAGAGCTTTCGTTTCCAAAAAGAATTTTTTCCTTATATTTTTTCAATAGAAGGAAGCTGAACAAAAAATTTTGGAAAAAAATGACCATGTTGAGTTTGAACAGGAAATTTTATGAAAAAATAGTAATTGAAATCTTAAACAATTTTGAGAGAAATTATAATTCTGACTTGGATCAGTCCATTTTTCAAAAGATTTACGATTTTAACATGGGAGCAGTAATTTTTTTAAATAATTTTGATTCTGATTTGGAACGGGAAATTTTCGGAAGCATTTATAATTCACATATGGAACAAGAAAGTTTCTAAAAGAATTATAATTTGAACTTGTAACAGAAAATTTTTAAACAGGTAATTTTTTAAAAAATTTTTTATGTTTGGAACAAGGAATTTTCAAAAAGAATTCTAATTCTTATTTGGAACAGGAAATTTTCGGAAGAAATTATAATTCACATCTGGAACAAGGAATTTTCTAAAAGAATTATAATTTGAACTTGGAACGGAAAATTTTTAAACGGGGAATTTTTTTTTATTTTAATTTATATTTGAAACAAGGAATTTTCAAAAAGAATTCTGACTCTTATTCGAAACAGGACATTTTCGGAAGCAATTATAATTCACATCTAGAACAAGAAATTTTCCAAAAGAATTATAATTTGAACTTGAAACGGAAAATTTCTAAACAGGAATTTTTTAAAATTTTAATTTATATTTGGAACAAGAAATTTTTAAAAAGAATTCTAATTCTTATTTGGAACAGGAAATTCGCCGAAGTATTTATAATTCACATCTGGAACAAGGAATTTTCTCAAAAGAATTACAATTTTAACTTAAAACGGAAAATTTTAGAAAATAATTATGATCCTAATTCAATTTAATGTAATTAATTCAATTAATTTTAATTTATACTTAGAACCGGGAATTTTCGAAAAGAAATCTAATTCTGATTTGGAACAGGAAATTTTCGGAAGCAATTATAATTCACATCTGTAACAAGGAATTTCCTAAAAGAATTATAATTTGAACTTGGAACGGAAAATTTTTAAACAGGGAATTTTTTTAATTTTAATTTATATTTGGAACAAGGAATTTTAAAAAGAATTCTGATTCTTATTTGGAACAGGAAATTTCTAAACAGGGATTTTTTAAAATTTTAATTTATATTTGGAACAAGGTATTTTCAAAAAGAATTCTAATTCTTATTTGGAACAGGAAATTCGCTGAAGTATTTATAATTTACATCTGGAACAAGGAATTTTTTTAAAGGAATTACAATTTTAACTTGGAACGGAAAATTTTAGAAAATAATTATGATCCTAATTCAATTTAATTTAATTCAATTAATCAATTGTAATTTATACTTGGAACCGGAAATTTTCGAAAAGAAATCTTATTCTGATTTGGAACAGGAAATTTTCGTAAGCAATTATAATTCACATCTGGAACAAGGAATTTTCCAAAAGAATTATTATTTGAACTTGGAACGGAAAATTTTCAAACAGGGAATTTTTTTTTATTTTTATTTATATTTGGAACAAAAAATTTTCAAAAACAATTCTGATTCTTATTTGGAACAGGAAATTTCCTGAAGTATTTATAATTCACATCTGGAACAAGGAATTTTCCTAAAGAATTATAATTTTAACTTGAGACAAAACAATTTCGAAAAGAATTATGATTTTTATTTAATTTTATTATTGCAATTGATTTTTAATTATACTTTGAACGGGGGATTCCCGAAAAGAAATCTGATTTGGAACAGGAAATTTTCGGAAGCAATTATAATTCACATCTGGAACAAGGAATTTTTTTTAAACAATTACAATTTTAACTTGGAGAAGAAAATTTTAGATAATAATTATGATCCTAATTTAATTTAATTTAATCAATTAATTGTAATTTATACTTACAACCGGAAATTTTCGAAAAGAAATCTGATTCTGATTTGGAACAGGAAATTTTCAGAAGCAATTATAATTCACATCTGGAACAAGGAATTTTCCAAAAGAATTATAATTTGAATTTGGAACGGAAAATTTTTAAACAGAGAATATTTTTTTAATTTTAATTTATATTTGAAACAAGGAATTTTTAAAAAGAATTCTGATTCTTATTTGGAACAGGAAATTTCCTGAAGTATTTATAATTAACATTTGGAACAATAAATTTTCCAAAACAATTATAATTTGAACTTGGAACGGAAAATTTTTAAACAGGGAATTTTTTTAAATTTTAATTTATATTTGGAACAAGGAATTTTCAAAAAGAATTTTGATTTTTATTCGGAATAGAAAATTTTCTAAAGTATTTATAATTCACATCTGGAACAACGAATTTTCCAAAAGAATTATAATTTGAACTTGGAACGGAAAATTTTTAAACAGGGAATTTTTTTTCATTTTAATTCATACTTGGAACAAGGAATTTTCATAAAGAATTCTGATTCTTATTTGGAACAGATAATTTTCTAAAGTATTTATATTTCACATCTGCAACAAGAAATTTTCCAAAAGAATTATAATTTTCACTTGGGACAGAACATTTTTGAAAAGAATTATGATTCTAATTTAATTTAATTTTAATAATTCAATTTATTTTAATTTATACTTGGAACGGGAAATTCCTGAAAAGAAATCTGATTCTGATTTGGAACAGAAAATTTTCGGAAGTATTTATAATTTACATCTGAAACACGGAATTTTCAAGTTGATTTGGAATTTTAACTTGAAACGGAAAATTTTCGAAAAGAATTATGATTCTAGTTTGAAACAAGATTTTTTCTAAAGTATTTATAATTCACATCTGGAACAAGGAATTTTTCAAAAGAATTATAATTTTGACTTGAAAAGACAAATTTTCGAAAAGAATTATACTTCTAATTTCGCACAGGGAATTTTTTTTAAGAAATTCAATTTATACTCGGAACAGAGAAATCAGGGGAAAATCAGAAAATTTCATTGGTCAAGGGAGGTCAGGGGAAATTCAGGGATTTTGGAAAAAGTCTAGCAAAGGTCAGAGAATCTCTATAAGAGGCACAATAAATAACAATAAATAATAATCAATTTTTTAATTTTTATTTGCAATTATTTTATCAAAAGATTCTATATTTAGAACACAAGATTAAAATTCTGGTCAAGAAAAATGAAAAATTGGTTAGGGAAAAGTTAGTATTTCTCTTTTTTTTCGCTGATTCCTCTTAACGATTACATTTTTCTTCAAATTTTTTATTATTTGGTTGAAAATTCATATTTTGGTCTTGAAAATTAAACTAAATTTTTTTATGGTTGAAAATTCGAATATGTTTTGAAATTTCATCTTTTGGCTTTCGGTTTGAAAATATCTATTTTAGTAGAAATTTCACTTTTTTTACTAGAAATGAAAGTGGTTCAAAATTTGTTTTTTTGTTAAAAATTAATTTTGTTAAATGAAAATATTAAAAAATTATAAAAAATAATAAAAATTATAAAAAATAATAAAAATTAATTTAACTATTCCAGTTGAAGATTTATTATTTTAGTTGAAAATTCATCCTGTTGGTGGAAAGTTCTTCTTCGTTGTTAAAAACTCTCTTTTTTGGTTAAAAATTTATTTTTTAACTGAAAATGTGAATTTTTAATTTTTAGTTTAAAACACACTTTTCCAGTTGAAATTTAGTTTTTTTGTTTTGTAGAAAAACTAACTTCTTTTTTTTTAAATTTCCTCTCTTTTAGTTAAAAACGCAACTGTTTTGTTAAAAATTCATATTTTAGGATTGAAAATTAAACTGTCTCACAGAAAATTCGTCTTTTGGATTAAAAATTAAATAATTTTGATAACATTTTTTTCCGACTCAAAAATATTTATTTCTTGAAATTTCGTTTTTTTTTTGGTTCAAAATGCAACTGTTCTGTGTAATATTTTCAAGCTGAAAATTAAACTAGGTCACGGAAAATTTGTCTTGGTTTAAAAGTTCAAGTGGTTTCAACTGGTTTTAACTGGTTTAACTGGGTCAACTTTTTTAAAAGTCGAACAATTTTGATAAAACTTTGTTTACTTTCTTGACTGAAAAATTATTTTTTATATTAAATTATTATTTATTTATTGTTGAAAAATCATGTTTTCTTTCGAAAATTAAACTATTCAATTAAAGTTTTGTTTTTTTGGTAGAAAATTTAACTGTTTAGTATAAAATTAGTTTCTTTTTTGTTAAAAATTGGTATTTTTTTTATTAAAAGTTGAATTGCATTGGTAAAAAATCTTCTTTTTTTTTGTTTGATGATTCATAATTTAGTTAAAAATTCAACTTCTTGGTTTAAATTCATTTTTGTTGTTGTTGAAAATTCATTTTCTTTGAACAAAATTTAAATTTGTCTATTTTTTGGAGAAAATTGTTTTTTTTTCAGTTAAAAATTAATCTTCTTGGTTGAAAATCAGTCTTTTTGGTAGAAAATTAATTTTTTTTGGTTGGAAATTCATATTTTGGTATTAAAAATCCAACCTAAATATTTTTTGTTTGCCAATTCATCTGTGTTTTGAAAATTCCTTGAAAATGAAACTGGTTGAAAATTAATTTTTTTGGATAAGGACTCAACTATTTTGTTTAAAAAATTGCTTTTGCAGTTGAAATTTAAATTTCTTAGTTGAAGGATTAACGACTTTGATTGAAAAAAAATTTGGTAAGGTTTCATAATTTCAGTAAAAAATTTTTCTCCTTGTAAATTCGATTTTTTTTGTCTAAAATTAATTTTTTTACTGGAAATCTAACTTTTCTATTTTCTGTTAAAAACTGATAATTTTTTGGCGAAAATGTGTGTTTTTTTTTAAGAAAACTAATTCGCTCATAAAGTTCAACAATCTGGATAACCTTTTTTTTCTTTCTTGACTGAAAAATCTTTATTTGTTGAAAATTTAGATTTTTTTGGAAAAATTCAACTTCTGGGTTAAAGGTTGAACTACTTTGTTAAAATTTTTTTTTTATTTGTTGAAGATTCATAATTTGAGTTTAAAATTCATCTTTTTTGTTAAAAATGAAAATATTTTGTTAAAAATTTCCTTTTTGGTAGAAAATTAATATTTGTTACAGGTACAGGTTACAGGTACTTTTTAAAAGAATAATAATTTTTACTTGGAATGTGAAATTTTTTAGAAGAATTATAATTTTAATTTAAAACGAGGAATTTTTAAAAATAATTTATGTTCCAATTTTGAACATAAAATTTTTGAAAGGAATTATAATGTTAAGTTGTACCTGAACTTAAAAAAGAAGTATAATTTTGATTTTGAACAGTGAAAAAAAATTCAGTCGTAACAGAAAAATTCTTAAAGCGATTCTATACGTAATTCTGAATTGGTAGGAAAATTTTTGTTAAAGAATATCATTCTGATTTGGTACAGGTACTTTTTCAAAGAATAATAATTTTTGCTTGGAACAGGAAATTAAAGAAAAAAATTATAATTTTGACTTTCAGCAGTGAATTTTCCAAAAGAATTACAATTTTACCTTCGAATGGGTGATTTTCGAAAAGAATTATAAATCTGATTTGGTACAGGTACTTTTTAGAAGAATAATAATTTTTACTTGAAACAGGAAATTAAATAAAAAAATTATAATTTTGACTTTCAGCAGTGAATTTTCTAAAAGAATTACAATTTTACCTTCGAATGGGTAATTTTCGAAAAGAATTGTAAATCTGATTTGGTACAGGTACTTTTTAGAAGAATAATAATTTTTACTTGAAAGCGGAAATTTTTAAGAAGAATTATAATTTTTACTTAAAACAGGAAATTTTCAAAAAACAAGATTCATATTAAAAGAAAAAAATTTTGAAAAGAAAAATATAATTTTTAGTATTTTCAGGGAATTTCTTAAAGGAATTTTCATTCTGATTGCGTACAGGTACTTTTTGAAAAAATAATAACTTTTACTTAGAAGGGGAAAATTTTTCAGAAGAAATATAATTTTATCTTGAAACAGAGAATTTTCGGAAAGAATTTGGATTCAACTTTGAAACAAAAAAATTTTGAATAGAAATATAAATTTGAGTTTGTTCAGGGAATTTTCCAAACGAATTATAATTATGAGTTATACCTGAAAAAAATGTCAGTTGAAACAGAAAATTTTTCGAAGCAATTATATACGTGATTCTGAATTGGTAGGGGAATTTTTGTTAAAAATTATAATTCTGATTTGGTACAGGTACTTTAAAAAAGTAATAATAATAATTTTTACTTAGAACACTGAATTTAACAAAAAAAATGGTATTTCTGACTTGAAGCAGTAAATTTTCCAAAAAAATTACAATTTTTATTTCGAATGAGGAATTTTTGAGAGGAAGCATAAATATGATTTGGCACAGGTACTTTTTAAAAGAATAATAATTTTGAATTGCAACAGTGAATTTAAAAAAATTATAATTTTGACATGGAACAGAGAATTTTCCAAAAGAATTACAATTTTAACTGTGAATGGGTAATTTTCGTAAAGAATTTTAAATCTGATTTGGTACAGGTACTTTTTAAAAAAATAATATTTTTGACGCAACAGTGAATTAAAAAAAATTATAATTTTGACATGGAACAGAGAATTTTCCAAAAGAATTACAATTTTAACTGTTAATGGGTAATTTTCGTAAAGAATTTTAAATCTGATTTGGTACAGGTACTTTTTAAAAAAATAATAATTTTGACTTGCAACAGTGAATTAAAAAAAATTATAATTTTGACATGGAACAGAGAATTTTCCAAAGGAATTACAATTTTAACTGTTAATGGGTAATTTTCGCAAAGAATTATAAATCTGATTTGGTACAGGTACTTTTTAAAAGAATAATAATTTTTACGTGAAAGAGGAAATTTTCTAGAAGAATTATAATTTTTACTTGAAACGGGGAATTTTAAAAAAGAATTCAGATTCAGTTTTGAAGAAAAAATTTTTGAAAAGAAATATAATTTTGGATATGTTCAGGGAATTTCCCAAAAGAATTTTAATTTTGATTTGGTACAGGTTCTTTTTAAAAGAATTATCATTTTTACTGAGAACGCGAAATTTTTCCGAAGAATTATAATTTTGACTTGTAACAAGGAATTTTTGAAAAGTATTCGGATTTCGATTTGGAACAGAAAATTTTTGAAAAGAATTATAATTTTGAGTTGTTTCAGAGAATTTCATTAAACAATTATAATTATGAGTTATACCTAGACTTAAAAAAGAAGTATAATTTTGATTTTGAACAGTAAAAAAAAAATTTTAGCTGGAGGAGAAAAATTTTTGAAGCAATTATATATCTGACTCGAAATTGGTAGGGTAATTTTTAAAAGAATAATTTTTTTTACATGGAACAGTGAATTAAAAAAAAAATTATTATTTTGACTTGAAAAAGTAAATTTTCCAAAAGAATTACAATTTGAACTTCGAATGGGGAATTTTCGGAAAAAATTAAAAATTTAATTTGGCACAGGTACTTTTAAGAAGAGTAATAATTTTATCTTAGAACATTGAATTTTAAAAATAATAATTTTTACTTGAAACAGTGCATTTAAAAAAAAATTCAATTTTATTTTATTTTTTCATTTTTATTTAGAAGAGAGAATTTTCCGCAAGAATTATAATTCGAACTTCAAATAGTGAATTTTCGAAAACAATGATGAATCTGATTTGGTACAGGTACTTTTTGAAAGAATAATTTTTGCTTGGTACAATGCATTAAAAAAAATTATAATTCTGACTTGAAACAGTAAATTTTTGAAAATAATATTAACTTTAACTTTTCATGGAAAATTTTAATAAAGAATTATAAATCTGATTGGGTACAGGTACTTTTTAAAAGAATAATAATTTTTACTTGGAACAGAGAATTTTCTGAAAGAATTAAAATTTTGAATTCCAATGAGGAATTAAAAAAAATATATATAAATCTGAATTGGAACAGGTACTTTTTAAAAGAATAATAATTTTTGCTTGGAACAATAAATTAAAAAATAATTAAATTTTTTTTACTTGGAACATTGTATTTATGAAGGAAATTATAACTCTAAGTTAAAACAGTGAATTTTTCAAAAGAATTACAATTTGAACTTCGAATGAGGAATTTTCAAAAAGGATTATAAATCTGCTTTGAGATAGGTTCTTTTTAAATGGTACAGGTACAGGTACTTTAAAAAAAAATAATACTTTTTACTTGGAACAGTGCATTTAAAAAAAATTATAATTCTGACTTGGAACAGTGATTTTTCCAAAATAATTTTAACTTTAACTTCGAATGAAGAATTTAATAAAAGAATAAAAATCTGATTTCAAACAGGTACTTTTTAAAAGAATAATAGCTTTTACTTAGAACAGTGAATTTCCTAAAAGAATTATGATTTTGACTTCGAATGAGAAATTTTGGAAAAAAATTATAAATCTGAATTAGTACAGGTACTTTTTGAAAGAATAATCATTTTTACTAGGAACAATAAATTAAAAAATAATTTAATTTTCATTATTTTTTTTATTGTTACTTAGAACATTGTATTTTTGAAGAAAATTATAATTCTGAGTTGAAACAGTAAATTTTCCAAAAGAATTGCAATTTTAACTTCGAATGAGGAATTTTCGAAAAGGATTATAAATCTGATTTGGCATAGGTATTTTTTAAAAGAATAATAATTTTTATTTAAAACAGTGAATTAAAAAAAATAATTCAATTTTTATTTTGTTTTTTTAATTGTTTTTGGAACAATAAATTTTCTAAAAGAATTACAATTTTTACTTCCAATAAGGAATTTTGGAAAAAAAATTATAAATCTGAATTGGTACAGGTACTTTTTAAAAGAATAATTATTTTCACTTGGAACAACAAATTAAAAAATAATTCAATTTTTATATTTTTTTATTTTACTTTTATTTGAAACATTTTATTTTTGAAAACAATTATATCTCTGAGTTGGGACAGTGAAGTTTTCAGAAGAATTACAATTTTAACTTCGAATAAGGAATTTTCGAAAAGAATTTTAATTATAATTTGGTACAGGGATTATTCAGAGAAGTAATAATTTTTACTCGGAGCGGAAAATTTTTGAAAAGAATTATGATTTTGAGTTGCTTCAGGAAATTTTTCAAAAGAATTATAATCATGAGCAATTATATATGTAATTTTGAATTGGTAGGGGAACTTTCGTTAAAGAATATTATTCTGATTTGGTACAGGTACTTTTCGAAAGAATAATAATTTTTGCTTGGAACAAGTGAATTAAAAAAAAAATTATAATTTTGACTCCGAACAGAGCATTTTTTAAAAGAATTACAATTTTAACTTTAAATGGGGGGATTGCGAAAAGCATTATAAATCTGATTTGGTGTAGGTACTTTTTAAAAGAATAATAATTATCACCCTGAACAGTAAATTTAAAAAAATAATTCAATTTACATTTTATTTTTTTATTTTTATTTGCAATAGTGAATTTTCCAAAAGAATTACCACTTGAACTTCAAATGGTGAATTTTCAAAAAGAATTATAAATCTGATTTGGTACAGGTACATTTCAAAAAAACAATCATTTTTATTTGGAACAGTGAATTAGAAAAAAAATAATTCAATTTTTATTTTGTTTCTTATTTTTATTTGGAACAGTGAATTTTCCACAAGAATTACAATTTTACCTTTGAATGAGAAATTTTCAAAAAGAATTAGCATTCTGATTTGGTACAGGTACTTTTTAAAAGAATAATAATTTTTACTTGAAACAGCATATTTTTAAAAAAATTCAATTTTTATTTTTTTGATTTTACTTGAAACAATAAATTTTCCAAAACAATTACAATTTGAACTTTGAATGAGGAATTTATGAAAATAATTATAAATTTGATTTGGTACAGGTAGTTTTTAAAAAAATAATTATTTTTACTTGGAACATTGAATTTAAAAAAAAATTACAATTCTGACATGGAACAATGAATTTTCCAAAAGAATTACAACTTTAACTTCGAATGAAGAATTTTAAAAAAGAATTAAAAATCTCATTTGATACAGGTACTTTTAAAAAGAATAATAATTTTTACTTGAAACAGTGAATTAAAAAAAAATAATTCAATTTTTATATTATTTTTTTCAATTTTATTTGGAACAGTGAATTTTCTAAAAGAATTACAATTGTAACTTCGAATGGAGAATTTTCGAAAAGAATCATAAATCTGAATTAGTACGGGTACTTTTTAAAGAATAATAATTTTTCTTAGGAAAATAAATTAAAAAATAATTTTATTTTCATTTTTTTTTTAATTTTTACTTGACAAAAAATTGTATTTTTGAAAAAAATTATAATTGTGACATGGAACAGTGAATTTTCGAAAAGAAATACAACTTTCACTTCGAATGAAGAATTTTTAAAAAGAATTATGAATCTAATTTGGTACAGGTACTTTTTAAAAGAATAATAATTTTTATTTGTAACAGTGATTAAAAAAAAATTATTCAATTTTTATTTTATTTCTTAAATTTTACTTGGAACAGTGAATTTTTTAAAAGAATAACAATTTTAACTTTGAATAGGTAATTTTCGAAAAGAATCATAAATGTGAATTGGTACAGGTACTTCTTAAAAGAATAAAAATTTTTCTTGGAAAAATAAATCTAAAAATAATTTTATTTTATTATTTCTTTTAAATTCTGCTCAGAAAATTGTATTTTTGACAAAAATTATAATTTTTATTTGTCTCAGAGAATTTTCCAAAGGAATTACAATTTTGACTTGCAACGTGGAATTTTTAAATAGAATTGTGATTCTGATTTGGAACAGGAAACTTTGGAAAAAAATTAAAATCTTAAGTTTGAACAAGGAATTTTCCGCAAGAACTATAATTTTCGATTGAAAGAGGAAATTCTTAAGAAGAATTATAATTCTGATTTGGAAATGTTTTTTTTTAAGAATTACAATTTTGACGTGGAGTGTGGAATTTTTGAAAAGAATTATAATTTGCATTTATTTTAGAGAATTTTCCGAAAGAAATATAATTGTGAGTTTGGACAGGGAATTTTGGGCAAGAATGATAATTTATAATTTGAAAAGGAAATTTTCAAGAATTTTGGAAATGAATTGTAATTCTGATTTGGAACTGGGAATTTTTTTTCGTAATTGCAATTTTGACCTGCAGTGTGGAATTTTTGAAAAGAATTTAAATTATGAATTAGAACAGAACATTTTTGAAAAGAATTAGATTTTTGATTTGATTCGGTGAATTTTTCAAAAGAATTATAATCTTGACTTAGAATAAGAAATTTTTGAAAAGATTTATGATTCTGATTTAAAACAGGATTTTTTTTCAATTTACAACTTTGACTTGGATCGCGGAATTTTTAAAAAGAATTGGATTGTGAATTACAACAAAAAATTTTTTTTAAGAATTTTAATTTTGATTTGTTTTAGAGTTTTCAGAAGAAATAAAATTTGGAGTTTGGACAGGGAATTTGGGACAAAAATGATAATTTTTAATTTGAACAGGAAATTTTCAAGAATTTTTGAAACGAATTATAATTCTAAATTGGGACTGGGAGTTTGTCAACAACAAAATTACAATTTTGACCTGGAGTGTGGAATTTTTAAAAAGAATTATAATTTTGAGATGGTTCAGGGAACTTTCGAAAAGAATTATGATTCTGATTTGAAACAGGGTTTTTTTTTTTAATTACAATTTCGACCTGGAGTGTGGAATTTTTGAAAAGAATTATAATTTTTATTTGTTTCAGAGAATTTTCCGAAAGAAATGTAAGTTTAAGTTTGGACAGGGAATTTTTAGAAATTTTCGAAACGAATTATAATTCAGATTTGAGACAGGGTTTATTTTTTAAGAATTACAATTTTGACCTGGAGTGTGGAATTTTTGAAGAGAATTCGAATTATGAATTAGAACAGAAAATTTTTGTAAAGAATTATAATTTTGACTTAGAATTGAAAATTTTTGAAAAGATTTATGATTCTGATTTGGAACAGGAAATTTTTGTTTAATTTACGACTTTGACTTGGATCGTGGAATTTTTAAAAAGAATTAGATTCTAAATTAGACCAAAATTTTTTTTCAAAGAATTATAATTTTGATTTGTTTTAGAGAATTTTCCAAAAGATATAAAATTTTAAGTTTGGACAGGGAATTTTTATAAAGAATGATAATTTTTAATTTAAACAGGACATTTTCAAGAATTTTTGAAACGAATTATAATTCTGATTTGGAACTGGGAATTTTTTTCTAAGAATTACAATTTTGACCTGCAGTGTTAAATTTTTGAGAAAAATTATAATTTAGAGTTAGTTGCGAGAATTTTGGAAAAGAACTATAATTCTGATTTGGAACAGGGTTTTTTTAAGAATTACAAATTCGACCTGAAGTGTGGAATTTTTGAAAAGAATTATAATTCTTATTTGTTTGAGAGAATTTTCAAGATGAAATATAATTTTGAGTTTGGACAGGGAATTTTCAGGAATTTTCGAAACGAATTAAAATTTAGATTTCGAAAAGGATTTTTTTTAAGAATTACAATTTTGACCTAGAGTGTGGAATTTTTGAAAAGAATTCAAATTACAAATTAGAACAAAAAATTTTTGAAAAGGATTATAATTTTGACTTGGAATGGGCAATTTTCGAAAAGATTTGTAATTCTGATATGGAACAGAAAATTTTTGTTCAATTTACAACTTTGACTTGGATCGTGGAATTTTTAAAAATAATTGGATTCTGAATAAGAACAGAAAATTTATTTTGAAGAATTATAATTTTGATTTGTTTCAGAGAATTTTCTAAAAGAGACAAAATTTTTAGTTTGGATAGGGAATTTTTGAAAAGAATTATAATTTTGAGTTGGTTAAGAGAATTTTCGAAAAGAATTATAATTCTGATTTGGAACAGAGTTTTTTTAAGAATTACAAATTCGACCTGGAGTGTAAAATTTTTTAAAAGAATTATAATTCTTATTTGTTTGA